>BQNB010019931.1:42431-65144 GCA_026074375.1 Tanacetum coccineum | reverse complement strand
AAACTATCAAACCATAGTTTCTGTCTAAAACGTTACGGCGTAACCATACTATAGGTTACGGCGTAAACTATGCCAACACGTTTACGACGTAAACCCTGCAAACTCAGTCACTTATAGATTACGTACATGTTAGCTCAACAAGCGTGTACTCCACACTTTCCTAACTTGTTACCGAGCCGAACATGAAACCTCAACGATCTTCAGTAAATCACCATTACGACAAATGGCTTGATGACACTAAAATCACCAACAAATACTAAGGTGTTGTTTGTTTATTAAGAGGCTCTGAATATGAATATTCGGTAAAAAAAGTCTGAATCTGATTTCCATCTTAATCTGAATAGGTGGTCGAGAAGTCTGAATCTGAATGAAATAAAACTGTTTATTTTGGTAAAAATGTATAGATGTGTTAAACAATAGTTTTTACAATTTATATATAAAATGATTGCATTCGCACAAAAAGTAAATTTTATTAAATAAAAAAAACAAATTTTATAATATAATAAATTTAAAGTTAGATTATTAAAAAAACATGCAATCTCGTGTTTATTCGACAAAAATAAAATGTTAGAGTTTAAATTGAACTTTTAAAACAATTAACTAAATGAGTTGCGTTAGAATTAAGATGTCTGAATCCGAAACCGTACCTTTCAATTTGAACAAAATCTGAATTGACACATATCATCTTATACATTCTATATATAACAAAACATATGCAATCATTCTATTTAATACTTTTAATACAAAAGATAAAAGTGAAATAAGAAAAAAAAAATCAAGAAATAAAAAAAAGCAAAGTAGAAAATAAATAAATACAAAAAGACATTAAGATGTGTTAAGACATCCCCTCACATCTAGTTCAGTAAGAGGTTTATGCCTCTTTTTAATGGCCAAAAAAAACAAACACTCTTAACAGTGTTGGATCTTACTGTCTCTGAATGACATAAAAAAACAAACAGTCTTAATGACTTAAATATTTGACCGCGTCTGAATGAGTCAGATTAAGATGATGTTAAAAGGTATTTATTGCGTGTGTTGTCATTAGTGTAGTCAACGTTATAATTTATTGCGTAAACAATCTACTAACAGTACTAAGAACGGATTGGCCTGGAGAAAACTACTTCAATAAATATATAATCTGTAAAGACAACTGCTACTTATGTGCAACAGGCTACATCCCTACGTCATTTATAATTTGCTCTTTAAATGCAGTAAGGGCATGCAGTAATTTAAGGCTACTTCTATTGGCCATTGAATTCCAGCTTTATTGCATGTACTGTAATAAAGAGGCCTTTATTGAGTTTGGGAGGCTGCATGCCTGCATCATGTTTTTTTGCAATAAAATTTTGTATAGTGCGTCGTATAACTCATAGAAAATGGTGTATGCATCAGAATAAGTGTTGTAAATTAAACATCACATCCCTTTTTTTGAGTTAATATCATGACATCCTAACCTATACGTATGTATCATGTATGTGTACATAAATTGTACGATGATGTATATGGTGTATCATAAAACATTATCTTCATGCTAACAAGTAATTTCACATTTTACATATTATTCATACAACTCAATAGAAAGAAGATCAATCCTGCTCATAAAACAACATGTATAAACTTTATGTAATCTTTTACATAAACTTTATGTAAACTTTATGTAAACTTTATGTAATCATCAAGTTGATCAAAGAGAAATTGAAGGTCAAAGAACATGTTCGCCGCCTTTAAAACTTCTTTTTATAGAACTAGCATGGTACCAGCGTGATACGGTTGCGGGTATCCTTTAATCAAAATTTTTGACGAGCTATATATTTTTCGATTACATGTTTTTTGTGATAACGATTTTACGCTTGACGATAATTTTAGAGAATAAATTTATCGCACACTATTTCATATTAAAAAATGTCAATGTGCGGTTGCTGTTGAAATGTGATGGTGTTGTAAAAAAGACACATAGTTCCAGGTCGTTTAAGTCGTTCGAATAGTAAACTTTACATCTAACGGTCAAAACTAGTATGACTTGAGGATCTCTCTAGCTGGTTTGTACATTGAGTTTTGGTAGTTGTAATGCTTAATTTTAAGTTAGTGCATCAATTTTATACATATTGAATAAATTGTTGTATTACATAATTTTTAAGCATTAAATAGATTATATCATGTGTTATATTAGTTGTACGTTTGAGTAAGAGGGTATTTTTTATGGTTCTAAAAGGCGCGCAAAGGCCTCGCAAAGGCGCGAGGCGTGACCTCCACGCCACGCAATAGACCAAGGCTTGGGCTTAAGGCTTGGCGTGAGATGAGGAGTAAAAAAACATGATAAGAAGCGATAAAACGTGATGCGTGAAGGCTTTTTTGAATTCAATTTGATAAAAATCGTATTTTTATATAGAAATGAAAAAAATTACATGCAAAGATAGTTTCTTGACTTTATTCCTTATGTATGCAATTTTTTAAAGCTTAGTATACTTGTAATATGATATAAATATATAAATTTATAAATATTTTTATATTTTTTTCGCTTTAAGTCACGCCTTAAAAACGCCATGACTCGCCATGGCTCGCAAAGGCGTGAGGCTTGGCCATGCCGTCACGTCACGCCTCACGCTATTTATAACCTTGGTATTTTTAATTGCATTGATTATATGTGTTGAATTCAAGTTAAGTTTATTTGTGCAATGAAAATATTGTACAATATGCTTCATGACTTGGATTAGATATTTAGAAATTGAAGGTCAAGGACACTTAATCGAAATGAGTGCCTAATGCATGCCAAGTTCATCGTCAACCAATTTGTAAAATCAAAAATTATCGTCAAAATAAATTACGCGTTAAGTGTTTATGGAATTTTTTGCCTTAAAAAAAGGTTTTGCACTTTTACATGAGTTCATATTGTATTGCCTTCCTCTCATCAAGGATTTCATATTGTCAAATTCTGTATGTTTGAACTGAGGATGATAATCATCAGCTGATGAGTTAATGAATTTAAAAAAGATATTGGCATGGATGATGATATGTCATTCATGGATTACTTGTTTACCTCGCGAAATTATTTCTCGTATACATGGTAAAGGAAATAACTAATAATAGAGTTTAATGTTTTTTTGTTGTTTAAGTAATTTACCGTTCTAGAGGAAATAGGAGTGTTCTCACGCTTCTAGATGAGTAATCCACCTAAGTATCTGAAAGTAAGACAGAAAACCCGTTAACTCGCCCCGGGTGTTGACCCAGGACCAAGCTCGGGCGTGAAAGTAAGTACTTTTGTAAGAGCCGAAGGGGCTATAAGTAAGAGACGAAGGGGCTATCAGTAATAAATGTGTGTGGTGGTGAATTTAATGCTGCCCTTCAAGTAGTAAATGCTTGGGTATTTATACTACTTGAAGTACTGTTTGGAAGTACTGTTCTTGACACCTTGGGAATGAAGGAGACGACCTATACCTAGCCTTTGCCTTGGGCGTCGGTATACCTTGGGGACATCGCTCCTTAATTCCTGGAATAGCGATGTTGCGTAAGTGCTTGCTATTATCCACTAGTTTGAAGAGGTGTCATTCTTTATCGAGTCTAACGTTCTGTCTTCTTTCGGGTTGATGTAGTACACCCGTCTGGATCCCGTGCGACCCGTTCGGATGTGAGGTCCGTCCGGTATATACGCGGACACCAGCTTGGAACTTTATGACCCGTTCGGACTCTTGTGGCCCGTTCGGATTTGAGTAGCTTGCTTGGTCTATGATTTATTCGATTGGGCTTGAGTTAGTCCGCTTGGGTTTTATGTGGCCCATTCGGTCTACTAGCCTGTCCGGCATATACACGGACATGTCCCCCCCAGTATGGCTTTAAGAGTAGTAGACTATTGAAGTCATACTTGAGGTGCTCGTCCGAAAGGATCCAAAGACGTTGGTCCTCGTTTCTTTCTTGCCCTAACCTTCTTCCTTTTCACTTCTTCCCTTCTTGCCCCTTTTTTTTTTTTTTTTTTGCGTCTTGATAGGTGTGAAGCAAAAATTGGTGTGATTATGGGAGGTGGAGATCCACTTGTTCTTTTATTATGTGTGAGTTTGCAGACAAAATTCATAATAATACAGTGGGTTTTAAAACCATTTATGGACTCCTCATCGTCTCTTTATTTGGTGTGTACACGTGTTGATCGATTTCCCATCAACGGTCGCGAATGGGCCTTGACAGCTGTTTTTTGTATTTGACGAGGCCCAAGCACCAATTTGGGGCCTATAAATAGTCCATAGTTTTTCATTTTTACCGTGTGTAAAAAATTTAGAGATCACAGCCGAACGTCCCTTTGTTGCAAGACAATCATCCGACTCGCCCCGCCGTCCTTTTCTTTATTGTGATCAGGTATACCTTTTTCCCTTTTTGACTTTATAAGTTGCCTTCCCTTCGGGTCTTTGAAAATGTCCGACGCGGAACGAGTTGACATGGGGGGGTCGCAAGGCCGAAACTCTTCGTCTAGCATAAGCGCAACATGGGTTCTTATTCTACCTCTACCTTGAAACCTTCGGACGTATGGAAAACTCACCATAAATATAAAATTCCTAGGGATCTACATCCTGTCGTTGTTCTTCAGAGTGGTCCCTTGGACCGTCTAGATGTGGATTGCATTGGTCTCTCTATGAGCAGTATTTGGTTTGCTGGGCTAAGGGTACCCTTTTTGACCTTCTTTTTTGCCGTGATTAGGCACTTTCATGTACACATCTCCCAACTAGTGCCACTGGGTTTGACCCGGTTGACCCTCCTTCGGAGTGGCTACTTGTCGAAGCCTTCGGACATCAGTCCCTTCGGTTAACTTTGTTTCGGGTTTTTTATAAATCTTAGCAAACAAGGGATTGGGTTTTCCTCTCGAGAAAGAGCTGGGTAAGGATTTTCGGGGGGTAAGATCTTGACAAACGTTCTTTGTATGAAAGAAGTGGACGAGGGCGCTTCTTTTTTATTGACCGGAGAGCCATTTCGTATGCTATGTGCTGGTAGGACACAGACATCATGATTCAGATATAAGTGACCCTGCACCCAAAGATGGTTTCGATGAGGCTGATGTTGTCACTCTGACCCACCAACCCATTGATATTCGTGGTATTCCGAGCGGACTGCTTTTCAGTGCTGGGTTGGCCGTCACGTGGGAATTTCCTAAGTTCTATCCTTTGTTCAAAGATCCGGAGGGCAATGGTAACGAGAGGGCACTTATCTTTTCTTTATTTGTTTGCGACTTTGTATGTATTCCCTCCCTTATTTCTCACCTGTTGTGTTTTTTTTTTTTTGTAGTTATTACCATGTCGGAGTATTTACGTCTTCCTTTTCTTTCCGGGATGACTATCGAGGCTGGGAGGGCCTTGACCGAACAAGACGTCATTCCTCAACATACTACCCTCCCACTCAATAGCGATCAGCCAATTCCTGGCAAGACGGACTCTCAACAAAGGGTTGAGGCCTCAGATCCAAAGATAGTGGCCAACAGGATAAGAAAAGCGCAGGCTGCTGCCAAGAGAAAGACTGATAAGAACAGCGGGGTTCCGAGGTGCATGTGGGTTGAGAGGGGTTTCGAAGAGGGCGTAAGAAGAAGCTACGGATCAAATCCCGTGTCCTTCTCATCTTCAGACATAGAGGGGGTTTGCTCTCGGGATTGCTTCTAGGGGTGAAAATGTGGTTTTTCCCTACCCGAGCTCAGGGGGATGGGATAAACTGGCTAGATATTCCTCCGCATGATTCTGCTAATACCCCCACCCACCCTTGTGAAGAGCATCATGATGAACACTCCGGGGTTGTTGGTACTGGAGATGGTAATTTTGACGATGATGTGGACGAAGAGGTTAACCTTGAGGGACCGGAGAGGCATGTTAACGACACCACGGAGCGGGTTGTTCTTGGAGCTGAGTCAATCCCTCCTACTGCAACCCGTCCGGATAATGGGAAGTCCGTTGCTCAAGAGGAGACTCCTATGCCTGATCCCCTTTTGAGAGGTTTGTCTTTCCTTTCCTCTTCATTCTCTTATGTGTTTTTTTTTTTTGCTAATAGGCGGTGTTCCACAGGTGTTGGTGCCGATGGGGCTGGGTCTTCTTTACCTCCGTCTTCTTTTTATTGTTCGACTTGGGGGAATCCATCAGAGGTGATCACACACGTTGAGTGGACACTCCGGGGCATAGTGTCGTGATTTAATGGCTAACCTTTACTCCCTCCTGGCGTTCAAGAGGAGATGCTTCCTTTTGGACAATACATTGTTTTGGATAGAGCCTGTTTACACTTGGGGTTGACCGTGGGTGTTGGCACAGGGCCCATGCTCTCGTCAGTTTGAGTCTCTTTATGACACCCACCATGCCTTGAAAGGGGATCTTGAGACTACGCGGAGTCATCTTGTTCGGACTCGAGAGGACTTTGATATCGTCCAGAACTTCTACAACACCTTGTCCGAGAGGCATAGGAAACTCCGCGAGGAGCATGCCCAATGTTCTGAGCATCTTGCTGTTGTTCAAGCCGAAAAGGATGGTTTAATGGCTACCAATGCCGAACAGGCCCTTCGGATCAAAGAGTTGGAGCAACAATTGAAAAGTGCCGATGAGGTCCATTTCTTTGTTGTGAAAAAACTGGAAGATCAGCTTTTATGCCCCCCAAAAGACTCTGCATTGGATTATGCTGAATAGGGTTTCTAGTGTTAGATTTCGGAGAATGAGGAGCTTCGGACCCAACTTGCTTTTGCCAAACACGAGGAGAAAGGAAGACGCTATTAAGAAGCTCCTTACAACTGTGGTGGCACTTTCAGACCACGTCTCCTCGAGCCACGAATATAAACAGTCTCTCTCTGTTCCTTTCAACTATGCACTTCAGACTGGATGGGGACAAGGTCTGGCTGAGGCGAGGTCCGAAGAGGAGCTTCGTGAGATTATGATGAGGATGAACTGGTTTGATGCTTATTCTTTCCGAGAAGTCGGTGCAAGATCTCCTAAAACTTCATCCTGCCCCTCCTCCAAAGGATGCTCCCAAGGCTGGTTCTGAGGTTTGCCTTGCCCCAAACTTGTTAGAGCCGCGGAGGTGGCCGGTTCGAAAGATACAGCCTCTCGAGAGATTTCGAAGTCCAAGACTGGTCCCTCTCTTCAAAACCCTGATCGTGCTTCCGGAGGTTCCAAAGCTCTTCCGTCTGGGAAGACTTAGTTTTTGTAGTTTGTAATAGATAGGTCTTGTGTTGAACTCTGTAATTTTTGATCAAACGTCCCTTTTGGGGCCTGATAATTGTAACTTATTCTGGTGCCGTTGTAAATTTGCATGTCGTACTTGATTCTTCCCTTGTTTGCTTATCATTTTTACTATGACTTGGTCTGTCGGGATTTATTTGAGAAGGAGTTGTGTCCTTCTTATCTTTTCCCCTTTTACCCTGTGACTTGGTTGTCTGTGGGATTTATTTGTCCGGAGGGGCTGTGCCCTTCCTTATCATTTTTACCCTGTGACTTGGTTGTCTGTGGGATTTATTTGTCCGGAGGGGCTGTGCCCTTCCTTATCATTTTTACCCTGTGACTTGGTTGTCTGTGGGATTTATTTGTCCGGAGGGGCTGTGCCCTTCCTTATCATTTTTACCCTGTGACTTGGTTGTCTGTGGGATTTATTTGTCCGGAGGGGCTGTGCCCTTCCTTATCATTTTTACCCTGTGACTTGGTTGTCTGTGGGTTTTCCATATCCAGAGGTTATAACAATCATTCATCGGAAAATTGCTCTCCCCATTGAAGTTTGGAGTACGAGCTATCACATTCATTAGTTAAATATAGCGTATACAGATACAGAACTCATAAAATAATAAAACCTACAAATAGCATTTGCGTAAGTTGATCGCGTGCCAAGTTCGAGGAACTACCTTGTCCTCCATCGTTTGCAATTTATAGGAGCCATTTTCGAATGCTTCTGTAACCCTGTATGGGCCTTCCCACTTGGGACCCAGCTTCCCCTGATCCTCCACTCTGCTAGCCTCATTCCTGCGGTATACAAACTCTCCTGGCCTAAATCCCGCCGGACGTACTTTCTTGTTGTAGTACTGCTCCATTTTTGACTTGTATCTGGCTTCTCGTATAGCGGCCGCTTCCCTTCGTTCCTGCAGTAAGTCCAGGTTCAAGCGTTGCTCTTCTTCGTTGAACTCCTCCCTAATCATCAACGTTCGGTAGGACGGCATGCCTATTTCTGCCGGAATAACCGCCTCACTCCCGTAGGTTAGGCTGAAGGGGGTCTCGCCGTTGCTTTGCTTGATTGAGGTGCGGTGGGCCCATAGTACATTCGGCAATTCGTCCACCCATCCTGCTTTTTCCCTTCCTAACCTGGTTTTGATTCCTTCCATGAGGCTTCGGTTTGCCCTTTCGACTAAACCGTTAGCCTGTGGATGAGCTACCGCTGTATTCATCTGTTGAATCTCAAACCTTTTACACCAACTCTTGAAGGGGTCGTTTATCAGTTGTGCCCCATTGTCCGTGACAATGATTCTTGGGAGACCATATCTGCATATGATATTGTCCATCACGAAGCGGATTATTTCCTTGCCCGTTATCTTGACCAGCGGCTTTGCCTCTACCCACTTGGTGAAGTAATCAATGGCCACAACTACGAATTTAGCTCCTCCTCTGGCCGGAGTTAACGGACCAAGTATGTCCATTCCCCACTGATAGAAAGGCCACGGGGCCATGATGGAAGTCATGAATGTTTTTGGGAGTCTTGGTATCGGTGAGTGAATCTGACACGAGTCACACTTATCTACCTCCGTTTTTGCATCTGCATGCATGGTGGGCCAATAGTAACCTTGTCTTATTGCCTTCCTTACTACTGCTCTAGGACCTACATGCATTCCGCAAGATCCCATGTGAATTTCCCGAATGACATAATTTGCCTGAAGAGGTCCTACACATCGCAGCATAGGAATCAAATATCCCTTTTTGAATAGGACTCCTGACTCCATTGTATACTGGCCTATCTTGGCGCGCAGGGCTCGTGCCTCGTTTTTATCCGATGGTACTATGCCCTCCTCCAAGTACTTGATGATGGGAGTCATCCAGTTGTCTCCCTCCTCTTCTACTATAGTCTGTACTTCTTGGACCTCCGTTGACCGTTCATTCAGGACCTCGACCAATATCTCTTTGGTAAGGTTGTGGAACGGCACGGTAGCTAGCTTGCTCAATACATCGGCCTTCTGATTATTTCCTCTTGGTATGTTTTCAATGGAGAAGGTCTTAAATTCGGAGATGTACTTTCTAGCTTTGGCTAGGTATTTGATCATTGAACCGTTGCTAGCTTCATACATCCCATTAATCTGACTGGCCACAAGCTTGGAATCCACCTTAACCTCTATCCGTAGGACATTCATCATTCGCGCTATACGTAGCCCTGCTAGGAGAGCCTCATATTCTGCTTCGTTATTTGTGCTGGCAAATGTTAACCGGAGGGCATAAGCATATTCCACTCCACTAGGTCCAGTTAAAACAAGACCGGCTCCCGAGCCTTTTGAACTGGCCGCCCCATCAGTGTAAAGGGTCCATGCCTCTGTGTCGTCTATCCCCGGAGAGACCTCCGGACTCTGAAAATATTCATCTTCCCTTTCTCCATCTGGGGCGTCAGAAAGGAAATCTGCTAGGACTTGACCCTTTACTGCATTCCGCGGTATGAAGGAGATCTTGTATGTTCCTATCTCTACTGCATATTTTGCTAGCTTCCCCGAAGCTTCTGTCCTGCTGAGTATGTTTTTGATTGGCTGATCCGTGATGACCTTTACCGGATGGGCTTCAAAATATCTCCTTAGCCTTCTTGTCATGTTAATCAATGAAAGAGCTAGTTTTTCCAACGGAGAGTAGTTCCTCTCTGCCTCGTTTAGTGTTCTGCTCACATATTGTACGGGACATTGCCTTCCATTCCGGTCTGTCAGGAGTACTGCGGAGACCGCCTCCCTAGATACCGCTAGGTATGCGTATAACGTCTCTTCCGGGAAAGGTGGTGTCAACGATGAAAGCGACATGATCAGTCTCTTCATCTGCTGAAAAGCCTCCTCCACCTCTGTAGTCCATCGGTATTCGTGCTTGTTCTCCTTTGTTATATTTTTGAGTGTGTTGAAGAAAGGGAGGGCCCTTTCGGCTGATTTGGCCAAGAAACGATTTAAAGAAGCTAGTTTCCCGCTGAGGCTTTGCATCTCTTTCAATGTTTTAGGAGATTGAAGGTCTGATATAGCTTTCGTCTTCTTAGGATTTGCTCGGATTCCCTCCGAAGTGACCATGTACCCCAGGAATTTGCCTTCCTCTACTCCGAACGAACATTTTTTGGGATTTAGCTTCATGTTTATTGTCTTCAAACCTTCAAATGTCTCTGCTATATCGGCCAGGAGACTTGTCTCTTCTTTACTTTTGATTACCATATCATCTACGTATGCCTCCAGGTTTCTTCCTATCTGGCTTTGGAAGGTCGAGTCTACCAGTCTTTGATAGGTGGCCCCTGCGTTCTTTAGACCGAACGGCATCTTCGTATAACAATACGTTCCCTGCTCCGTGTAGAAAGCTGTTTTTTCTTCGTCCTCTTTTGCCATTTGGATTTGATGATACCCTTTGTAGGCATCCAAGAAACACTTGTACTTGAAACCCATAACCGCCTCGACTTTGCAGTCTATGTTAGGTAAAGGATAATAATCCTTTGGGCATGCTGAGTTCAGGTTTTTGAAGTCGATGCACATTCTCCAAGATCCGTCACACTTCTTGACTAAAACTGGGTTGGAGATATATGTCGGGTATTTGACCGGACGGACTATCCCTGCTTTGATCCATTCGGTTACTTCCTTGGTAACTGCCCCGCTTTTTTCTGGGGAGAAGGTTCTTCTCTTTTGACATACTGGATCGAGGGAGGGGTTTACATTGAGAGCATGCTCTATGACCTTTCGAGGGACCCCAGTCATGTCGGCAGGTTCCCAAGCGAACACCTCCATGTTGCCTTTCAGAAGCGTTTTCAGTTGCTCCTTACAGCCCTTGGAGAGTCTTCCTCCAATGGTGACCATTTGGTCTGGAAAGCTGGGGTTGACAATTATCTGCTCGGTAACATCCACGCCCTCTTCTTCTTGGGGCGTTTCTTCCCTTATCATCTGCTTCTCTTCTCTGAGTCGGCATTCAGCAATTGTGATTGTTCGAGCGATCAAAGTAGCTATTCCCTTTGGAGTTGGAAATTTGATCATTGAATGAATAGTTGATGGGATGGCATGTAGTATCTTCAGGCCTGGTCTCCCCAGTATTACATTGTAAGGGGATGGTGCGCGGATGATTATGAATTTCATTGATGTCCTCCGGCTCAACCCTTCATTCCCGAAGCATACTTCCAGGTCAATTTTTCCCAAAGGTTTCGATACCTCTCCTGCGAAACCCACCAAATCAGTTCTAGTTTCCCTGAGTCCGGCCTTCACCTTCTCCGGAAGGTTCTCGAAGCAATGTTCGAACATGACTTCCACTGATGACCCTTCGTCCACATAGACCCGCCTTACGAGATATCCTTCGACCTCTGCTTCTATTATCAGTGGTTCGTCCGACGCATCATCCGTCATAATTGACGGGAAAGAGATAGGAGTGTTCATCCAAGACTCCGTTGCTTCGCGGTCTTTTCGTTTCTTCTTTTTAGAAGAGTGAACGCTGACCATGTTAATTACCTTCTGCACCGGAGGGTTCCTATTTTGTCTCCTTTCCACCCTCTGCCTTAGATCTTTCATCAAATGATTAAGCTTTCCTGATTCTAAGGCGATTTCTAATTGCTTTCTCAGCTGGATACAGTCATTTGTGTGATGACCCTTGTCCTGGTGATAATCACAGTATTTATCTGGGTCACCCATCCTCAACGGATTTGCCACAGGTCTTGGTGATGGTAGATGCAGTTGCGTTTTCGTTGCCAGTATTTCTTTAGGGCACTTTGTCAAAGAATCTAACGAGAGTACCGATACAGGTCTGTTTGTTCGTTCCCTTTGGGGATACGGGGCTCCGTAATCTCTGTGTCTTCCCGTATTGAAGTTGTCTCTGCCCTTGTAAGGATTCCGATAGTCGCCCTTCCGGAAATCTTTTCCCGAGTTGTTCTGACCATCTCGGTCGTCTCTTCTAGCAGGGGGAAACGTCAGTCGTTGATGGACGTCCCGCGACCCTGCCGGAAAAGATAATCGACGATGAATGCCTCGTGATTCTCCTGGCGGTAATTCCGCAAGGGCGTATGCCTCCTCAGCCCTTACGAACTCATCTAAACGTTTCATCATTTCATCGACTGTCTTGGGCACGCTACTAGCAAAACGCTTGGCTATTTCGGGGGACTTAACAGAATCCATGAATGATGAGATCTTCATAACTTCCGGAACGCCCATGATGAATCCTGTCTCTACGGTCCATCTTTCCTTGAATGCCGTTAAGGTTTCATTAGCTTTCCTTACTATCTTGGTGATTTCGTGAGGTTCTTTGTAACACGCTTTCCTGGTTGAATATCTGGTGGTGAAAGCCTCTCTCAGCCTCCACCATTCGTCTATGCTATTGGGAGGAAGGCTCTCGAACCACCCCCTGGCTGACCCGTCCAGCGTTTGCTGAAACATTCGGCACCATACTGGCATGGGCCATTCCCCCGAGTTTGCTGCCCCCACAAAACGATTCAAATGGTCTGCCGGGTCAGTGGACCCGTCGTACAATGCGATGTTGGTTGGCATGCTATACTCTGGACCGGAGAACTCGATTATTCTTCGCGTAAAGGGCGTCTTTAATGTTTCTTTGAAAGGTTTACTTAAATCGTCGTCATCAATCTCCCTTCCCTTCACAATGCGGTCCTCTTTGGGGTCTTGGTCCTCCATCTCGAAGTTCAGCCGTATCGGGTTAGCTTTGTTTCGCTTGTTGTGCTCTTTGATTATAGACTTCATGGCGGATATGTGCCCTTCGATTTGTTCTTTCGTTAGAGGGGGAGTTCCTTCTCGGTCGTCTTGACCCTCCGGACCTCCACCTCTTGTGGGACTAGTCATTCTTAGTAGATAAGATCACGAGTCCCACGGATGGCGCCAATTTGTTTAAGTAATTTACCGTTCTAGAGGAGATAGGAGGGTTCCCACGCTTCTAGACGAGTAATCCACCTAAGTATCTGAAAGTAAGACAGAAAACCCGTTAGCTCGCCCCGGGTGTTGACCCAGGACCAAGCTCGGGCGTGAAAGTAAGTACTTTTGTAAGAGCCGAAGGGGCTATAAGTAAGAGCCGAAGGGGCTATCAGTAATAAATGTGTTGGGGTGGAGTGAATTTCATGCCCCCTTCAAGTATTAAATGCTTGGGTATTTATAAACTACATGAAGTACTGTTTAGAAATATTGTTCTTGACATCTTGGGAATGAAGGAGACGACCTAGGCCTAGCCTTTGCCTTGGGTGTCGGTACTCCTTAGAGACATCGCTCCTTAATTCCCGGGATAGTGATGTTGCATAAGTGTTTGTTATTGTTCAACGGTTTGAAGGGGTGTCCCTTTTTATCGAGCCTGACGTTTTGTCTTCTTTCGGGTTGATGTAGTGCGCCCGTCCGGACCGGTCCGATCCGTTCGGATGTGGGACCCGTCCGGTATATACGCGGACATGTCCATATATAGAAAGTTGTGCAACGTGTAAAGCAATATGGCGTCTAAGCCTTTACATGAAATAAATCTCACGTACCATTTTAGAAAATATATACAATAATCCGTAGCTTTGACTTCTGAAGTTATTAAAAAAATAGAGTTTTGACTTCATTAATGGAGAATAATGCAATATAGTAAAGGCGGTAGTTCCACATTCCTATTCACCCCCATATTGACAGTTTTATATATACTTTTAACGTCAAATACATTTACATGAAAATAACTAGGAAGACACACACAAAAGATATGGTTAATTAGAGATTTGAACATGAAGCTTAAAAGATTGAACACTAGTAACAACTAGTATATATACCTTCTTAAAAAAACTCATCACCAAACACCAAAACTAGAACTACGAACATCTCTCACAATGACAACATAACAGTATAACACCGTACACTAATCAACGCGAAGACAACTTCCTTAATAGTTTTACCCGCTAACAACCTAGCATCATTTATTGCATGTTGGAAATTTAGTTTAATTGTGGGTTTAGTTCATACCGGGTAATGGGACTAGAGGTACGGAGTGTACTTTCATAGATCACTGAACACTCTGACTCTGATAGTGGTAAAAGGGAATTCAGGTCGCTGATGAAGTTCGGTGAGTTCACTCACTGAATGGTATTCATCAGTCTGATGGCTTCAGCTGTGTACTCCCTGAGTAGTAAGCTGAAGGATACCATCAGGGAGTAATCCTTAGCGGGATAACTCATCAGTGAGTTAGCTGAATGTTTAGGACGCCGAAGGACTGACCTCGCTGGAATTAATTCAATTAAATTGTAACAACTTTGACATGTTCAAGTGGCAAGTTTGAGTGCATCTAATGACCATGTTTAATTGGTCATGTAACCACTAATTTCTATAATCATGAAGTCTAATTATGAAAGAGTTTATATCTCCTATAATCTCTCATAATTCTATTGACCAGGGTTTTGAGTATTTCTCCTATAAATAAGAGATCACAACTGCATGAAAAATACACATAAAACAATAAACACTTAGAAGCGAATGATTCTTGATTTGTGCCTAAAACAAGAACAAAAACTTAGTTTTATCCCAAAAGGTATTCGTGTAACCCTTGCATAGGGTCGAATAATCTTCTTTGGAAAGTGATTACACGACTTCAAGTGATATTCGGTAACCATCATTGGTAATTAGCTAGGCATTGATTATCTTCACCTTGTTCTGGGCTCTACAACAACCAACAATCAAAAAAGATTATTTGTGATAATTAATGGCTGATGCTGCTATGAAACACATGGCTTCAAACTTTGCCAAGCTTGACAAATTTGAAGGTGTGGACTATAGGATATGGCAAAAGACGATGAACTTCTAGCTTTCCAGTATGAGTGTGGTGTATGTGCTCACTGCTCCTATTCCTGAAGATAGTGAGAATGCTATCGTGGAACAAATCAGAAAAAGGGCCAAGTGGGATAATGATGACTATGTTTGCAAAGGTTTAATCCTCAATGGTATGTCTGATCCTTTATTTGATATTTATCAAAATGTTGAATCTTCCAAAGAACTATGGGATTCCTTGGAGGTCAAATATATGGTTGAGGATGCATCAAGTAAGAAGTTCCTTGGTAGTAATGTCACCAATTACAAAATGACTGATTCAAGATCAGTTATGGAACAATACAATGAACTTCTTGGTATACTTGGAAGATTTACACAACATAAAATGAACATGGATGAGGCCATTCAGGTCTCTTGTATCATTGACAAACTTTCTCCTTCCTGGAAAGATTTCAAGCGCACCTTAAAACATCAGAAGGAGGAGTTAACTCTTGTTAAGTTGGGCAGTCATCTGCGCATTGAGGAGTCCCTCAGAGTGCAAGATAATGACAAGCCAAAGGGAAACAACGTTGTTGATCCTTCAATTGTTAAGATGATGGAGCATAACAACTCTTTCAGGTACTATGACAAAAAGGGTAAACGTAAACATCATGACACTAAAGCCGATCCTAACAAAAAGTTTAAAGTGACTTGTTGGAAGTGTGGAGACCTGGACACTTGAAAAAGGATTGCAAAGGTGAAAAAGTTGGCAACAAGGCCAATGGTTTAGGCACAAATGGTTAAGTGGATGGTTCTACCAACTCACTGAAAGGTCAGAATATGTTTAATAAATCTCTTCAGGTTTATTATGTTACATATGTATCTGAGGCTTATTTTATGCAGGATGATGATATTGCGTGGTGGGTTGACTCAGGAGCAACTGTGCATGTGTGTAAAGATAGATGTTATTTCAAGACATATGAGTCACTGAATAATGGATCCACTCTTCACATGGAAAATGAGTCAACAGCCCTGGTGTATGGATGTGGTTGTGTAGATCTTAGATTTACGTATAAAAAGATTATTTCCTTGTTTAATGTTTTGCATGTTTATAATATAAGGAAGAATTTGGTTTCTAGTAGTATTTTGAATAATTGTGGTTATAAACAAGTGATTGAATCTAATAATTTTGTTCTATCCAAACATGGTGTGTTTATTGGTTTTGGTTATTTGAGTAATCAGATATTTAGGCTTAATATTGTTAATGATAATATTGGTTCGGCCTTTATGTCAACCTCTAAACTGAATTATTCAATCCTATGACATGCTAGACTATGCCATGTCCACTATAAGAGGATGCAAGATATATATAAGGATGGATTAATCCCAACCTTTGACATGGACACTGAAAAATGTAAAACTTTCATGCTGACCAAAATAACTAAGACTATTTCGAAATGTAAAATGTAAAACTGAAGTTTTGGAGCTGATCCACAGTGATTTATGTGATCTGCATGCTACTTTCTCAATTGGGAATAAGAAGTACTTTGTGATATTTATTTGATAATGCTACAAGGTTTTGTTATGTTTATTTATTACATACTAAGGATGAAGCATTAGATAAATTCAATGTATTCAAAACTGAAGTTGAATTACAACAAGGGTCCCTGATCAAAAGATTCAGGATTGATAAGGGAGGTGAGTACTTAGATACTCAGTATTTTAAGTCTGTTGGTATTATCCATGAAATGACTGCT
This sequence comes from Tanacetum coccineum, assembly GCA_026074375.1. NCBI lineage: Eukaryota > Viridiplantae > Streptophyta > Magnoliopsida > Asterales > Asteraceae > Tanacetum > Tanacetum coccineum. Next base: position 48,500 of record BQNB010019931.1, on the reverse strand, counting down.
CCTCATACTCCACAACAAAATGGAATATCTGAAAGAAAAAATAGGGTATTGGAAGAAATGGTTGATTCCATGTTGTCCTACTCAGGACTGAGTCAAGAGTTTTGGGGTAAAGCTATGTTAACAACTTTCTATTTATTAGAAAGGGTTTCTAACAAAAGAAACAGGATAACCCCTTATGAAATATGTACTAAAAAGAAACCAAACCGGAACTACCTTAGGGTTTACACTAGTACAAATTTGGGATTTCGTCACACATGCTATTTTTTGAACGGCCACACAGTCAGATATTTATGTGACTAAATATACCAGAATAAAATAAATAGCCACACTTGAACTCATTTTGTGTGACCATTTCGGAATTTCATTGTCACGCATTTGAATATTTATGTGACTAAAGGTAACTGGTAATTTTTTATTAATTATTTAGTCACTTATAATGTGGGACGTGTGACAGATACAAAAAAGTTTGAAACATTAGTCACACTATATATATACATATGTGACAAATATATGTCACACAATTGAACAGTGTGACCAAAATCCATATATGGTCACGTAAGTTAATATGTGTGTCTAAAGTTTAGTGTGTGTTTGCTTGCCAAAAGCTAATGTGTAAATATTTGACTGGCGGGACATCAAAATTTTAATTTTCAATCTCAAATTTTCATTCCTCACTTCACTCAAATTTTCATCTTGAACCAAACCAAATTTTTTAATTTTCATCTCAAATTTTCATTTCCCACTCCACTCAAATTTTCATCTCAAATCAAACCAAAAATTTCAATCTCAAAAAAAATCATAACCCCATTTTACCTAATATTTCATGTCACCCCCACCATCACCCTCCTTTTACCTCTGAACCCTATTCCACCATCTTCACAATGCTGCCGCTCTACCTCACCATCCCATCTCGTCATATTTTTGGAGAACACACATCTGTATCATCCAATCCCTAATAACCATTCGAATAAATCGACTTTTTGATAGTATCATCTAATTCATCTACTATTGAGGTATGAATTATTCTCTTAATTAGTTCAATTTGTGTTGATATTTTATTTAATTATGTATGATTCAGTATATGTTTTCTAGCATAATTATTAGTATGAGATACTTAATTCGTTGATTTAATTTAAAATAATTATGAATAAGCTTTTCAGTATTTGATTGTTTGGATTTGTTTAATTGGCTTATTATTAGCTCATGTTAATCCATGTAGATTATGGTATTCAATTTCGGTCTAATACATACTTATTTTGATATTATATGGTTTTTAATAAATAAAAACGGGTCCTTATTAGCTTCAATGTAGATTACCCTACTTTATTTTACTGACACACAAAAGTACAGTATACTGGGTGAGAATAAAAGAAGCTTAATGTGGTGGAAGTTCGGGGTTAGAGGAACTTTCATCGAGGATACGTATCTTGAATATTTTGCTTCATTTCTTGAGAAAAATGGTCAAGTTTTGGCATCTTTGCAATACTAGGATAGTAAGCTCGAGCCACATATTGAAGAGTCAAACTGATATAGGGTCAAATGAAAACATTTTAAGAACAATAATCTACAAGTGGTTTTTTTTTCAGATTTCTTGACAGGGATTTTATTCAACTTTATATTGTGACTCTTCTGTGTAAAAAACGTTTATGTGAGTTGTTTCTATGATTTAGTCGGTTCGCTATGCATCTCCACTAAATAAAACTTGGATGCTTGTTGTTGATTATGTGGTAAGTCTTTATTCATTTCCATTTTAATGAGTAAATTTGTGTGACTATCATGCTCTTGGCTTCTTGCATCTATGGACTCTTCATGATTTACTGTTTTATGATATATCTGATATAGGCAACCTTCATTCACAACAGATTGGATGAAACCTGACGGCTTGGTCTGCAAAGTGAAACTGAGCAGGTTTGGTTTTATTCAACTTTATATTATGGCTCTTGTGTAAAAAAACATTTATGTGAGTTGTTTCTATGATTTAGATGGTTCTCCATGCATCTCCACTAAATGAAACTGGGATGCTTGTTGTTGATTCTGTGGTAAGTCTTTATTCATTTCCATTTTGAAATTGATAATTACAGTTTCTGCAGTATGTTTATATCTGATACCAGTTTATAAACATTTGGAACCAGGTGATGTGCTTGTTCGCATGAATGGGGAGGTGCATATTGTCTGATCAAATGTCATAGCAACAAGCCGAAATACTAACTATGTATGTGTTTGTGTTGTAGCTGGTCATCTAAATTGTCACCTTAATTGTACCTCAACAAAACACCGGGTTCATTTTGATTTTGATATGGAAGGAAAGAATGAGGAGAGCTACAAGTTCCCCATAGCTGTGCAACAGTAAGATTTTTTTGCATTAGCATATAATTCACCTCTATATCTATAAAGGTTAACACAACTATTACTCGTATTACACTCTTGATGAAATAAATGGATTTTCTTTCAAACCCATTAAAAAGCTCAAATACACTCCTGAATTGCATATTTATAAAAATTCACAGGTCTTTTAATAGTTTGTGGTCATAGGATGTTCGTGGTGATCCAGATTCAGGCATTGGCGGTCATTGGCGGTCTTCAGATTCAGGTATGTATAAGTTTATATTAATACTGCGTGCATTGGCGGTCTTCAGATTCAGGCGTGCATTGGCGGTCTTCAGATTCAGGCATGCTTTTACTAAGAATGGTATTGCGTGTATATACTTGGAAGGTATAAGTTTATATTAATACTGCTATTCGTGATATTAATATAATATTGGCCTTCAAAGAATTCATATGTTTATGCTGCCAAGAAATTAGTGCTGCCTTCGTGGTTAATACTGTTCGAATACAAGAATGTTAATACTATTTGGTTCTGCACTTTGCATTAAACATGGATACAGTACATGCATTCTTTTATGAGAACCTTCAAGTCACAGCCTTTGAAAATTAGTACTGCTCGCTGCCAATACAACATTAGTACTGATCCTTGAAAATTAGTGTTGTCTTTGTACTGCTCCTTGAAAATTAGTGCTGCCTTTGAAAATTAGTACTGTTCGCGGCCAATACAACATTAGTACTGCTGCCTTTCGTGATATATAGGCCTTTCATCATACCATATGTGATATAACACATGTATATCTGTGTATGAAATTCTTGGTTGATATCTTTATCGTCCGTTATTGCAGGCCCCCCTCATCATGATTTCTCTTTGATGGACATTCTTCCAGGAAAGTCGACAAGGTACGCAATTTAGAAAACTTCTTTCACATAATATACTTGCATCAAATCCTGGATTACCATTACGATTAAGGACATTCATCTTCTTATACATAATATCCGGTGCAATTTATCCCACTAGACAATAACTTCGCATAAAGATTATTTTAAGTTTAGTATTTTGTGATGCTTAATCGTCCGGTTCATGTTTGTTTTTGCTGTTGCAGCTATATTTTGGACTCTTGGTATTCGTTGGGTAAGATCTTTTATATTTGGATGAGATGACAGCAATAGCCGAACTTCAATAACAATTCATAGGACACGTCAGATACTATTGTAAGTGTTTCAAGTATAATTAAGAGCATTATAGCTCTTATTATTTGATTAGCAAGTTTCTCTATTGAAAACACATGTATACTGATTACATTTTGGGAGTGTAGCTCACATGGTAGAGCGCTCGCATTGCATGCGAGAGGCACGGGGTTCGATTCCCCGCACTTCCATATTATAAAATTCATGTGGCCATTGGGGGAACAATAGTCACACAAAATACATATTTACTTGAGTTTACAAAGCATATGGTCACACTTATTAACGCTTTTGGCCACTTTTTGGTTACTTGTATGTGACTAAATCCCCACAAAAAACATGCTTTGTGTGACTAAATCATAGCAAAGGCCACACAAACATAAAGATCATGTGGCCATTGGATGAACATTAGTCACACTTATTAACACTTTTGGTCACTTTATGCTTAGTTGTATGTGACTAAATACCTAAAAAAACATAAAAACATGCTTTGTGTGGCTAAATAAACACAAAAAGTCACACAAACTACAATTCATGTGGCCAATTGGATGATCAATAGCACACAAAATACATTTTCTCAATTTAAACACCATAAGGTCACAACACTTATTAACATTTTTTGGTCCACTTTATGCCTAATGTATATACTGAAATACCCAAAACAAAACATGCTTTGTGTGGCCTATATATTCAAAATGCCACACAAACATAAAAATACATGTTGCCTTGAATGAAACTATAGAACACCACAACATACCCATTTCTTCACTTTAAACAACCATATGGTCACACATATTAACACTGTTGGCCACTCTATGTTTAAGTTGTATGTGACTAATATACAAAAAAAAACGATGCATTGATGGTTGTACATTGTTTATAGTCACTAAATTATAACCATTTAGTCATCAACTAACCAAAAACGTAGGATACGGACACTAAAGCTTGTCTCACTTATGTGTGACTAACTCGAATGCGTGACCGTAGGTGACCTACGGCCGCGCGACCTTTTGTCACACATAAAACTTTTCGCGTGTGTGACTATATGTATATATTCACACATTTTTGGTGTGACCAATACCACTTTTTGTACTAGTGTTTGGGTTGTAGGACAGTTTTACGACTCCCTGATCCAAAGCTAAAAAATCTGGGTAAAAGACGCATTGAATGCATCTTTGTTAGATATGTTGAGCAATTCAATACTTTTAGGTTCTATGTTATTAAACCTAATGAATCAGTTTCAATTAACTCTATAATTAAATCAAGGGATGCTATCTTTGATGAAAATAATTCTCTTCAGTCCTTAGACCAAGCCTCATCATTCCTAATGGAACTGAAGACATTGGTGGTTCAGTTGTACATGAAGAGGTCACTAAAAAGGTTGTTCAGCAACCTGAACTTGAGCTTAGAAAAAGCAAAAGGAATAGGACTTCAAATAACTTTGGTCCAGAATTCCAATTATACTTAATTGAAGGAACAATGGATGAGGTCTCTGACCAACACTCCTATTGCTTTAATGTTGAGGATGACCCCAAATCATTAATGAAGCAATGAAGTCTTAGGATGTTGCTTTTTAGAAAGAAGCAATTAATGATGATATGGATTCCATCATGGGCAACAACACTTGGGTGTTGACTGATCTACCTCCAAGTTGCAAACCTCTTGGTTGCAAATGGATCTTCAAAAGAAAACTGAAGGTAGATGGAACTATTGAAAAGTTCAAGGCTAGACTAGTCATTCAGGGCTCCAAACAGAAGTCAGGGATAAACTACTTTGATACTTATGCTCTAGTGGTACGTATCAGTACCATAAGATTGTTGATTGCTATAGCATCAATTCACAATCTGATTATTCATCAGATGGATGTGAAGACAGCTTTCTTGAATGATGAATTATAAGAGGAGGTTTATATGAACCAGCCTCAGGGCTTCATCATGCTTAGCAATGAAAACAAGGTGTGTAAACTGATTAAGACTCTATATGGACTGAAGCAGGCACCTAAGCAATGGCATCAAAAGTTTGATGAAGTGGTTTTGTCAAATGTTTATTTACTTAACCAAGTTGATAAATGTGTATATAGCAAATTTGATGAAACTGGTAAAGGAGTCATCATTTGTCTATATGTTGATAAAATATTGGTCTCTGGTACTTACCAAGTTCAGGTTGACCTGACAAAGGAATTCTTATCATCAAGGTTTTCTATGAAGGACATGGGAGAGGCTGATGTTATCCTAGTTATAAAGATTAAACATGAAAGTAATGGAATAGCAATTTCTCAGTCTCACTATATTGCGAATGTACTAAAGAAATTCAATTACTTTGATTGTACTTCAGTGAGTACTCCTATGGATACAAGTGAGAAGCTAATGCCCAATAATGGTCAGGCTGTATCTCAACTTGAGTATTCTAGGGTAATTGGCTGCCTGATGTATGCCATGACTTGTACAAGGCCTGATATTTCTTTTACAGTAGGTAAACTGAGTAGGTATACTAGTAATCCTGGTACTCAGCATTGGTAAGCAATCCAGAGGGTACTTAAGTATTTAAAGAAGATTATGG
>BQNB010019931.1:25530-39628 GCA_026074375.1 Tanacetum coccineum | reverse complement strand
GTTAGTCGATGATAAATTACGTTAAATATATAACGTAATTGTTTCATATGAGTCGATCGATGATTAATAATGATAAATGTGTCGGGTTTTAATAAAATCGAGCCTTATAATATTAATATATATTTTATAATTTATATAAAAATATTATATTTTATATTTTTAAGTTTGCAAAAATGGTAATATATACCCTTGGTTTATAAAGTTTTACAAGTTTAGTCCTTTATATAATAAGTATATATATATATTAAACCTTTAAGTTTAGAACTTAGTAAAACAACCCCTTGTAGTTATAACTTTAGGAAAATTACATTTTCAGCCCCTCTAGTTATAAATTTTAGAAAGTTACGATATATACCCCTATGCATGAAAATATTTTCAAATCAAGTCCAAAATCCATAATATTGATATTTTTCAATATAGAAAGTAATTTTCAGGTTATAGCTTATTATAATAAGCAAAAATAAGTTAGAATGAATAAGTTTTACGAGCTTGAACTTATGAGCTCGAAAATACCAAAAAATAGGTTCATTTGGTTTAGGAAAACCAAACCATATGGTTTTGTGGTTCAAGGGCTTAAATAAAAGATTACACATGATCTTATAGAGCTTATGGAAGACTTAAAACAAAATGTGAGCTTATTGAACAATAAATTGAGCTTACTTGAACTTAAACGTGTCAAAATGAGGGTTTTAGGTTCGTATGCCTAGGAAATGACTTCAATGGTTTCTTTCTCTTGTTTTCTTGGCTTCTAAGGGCTGGGCACTTCTTCCTTGGCTTCCTTACTTCTGCTATAACTTGGTTTGAACTTAGATTTAAGGTGGAAAAGAGTTGTGAGGATGAAATAAAAGTGTATGTGTGTGTTCGGCTTATATATGGCTCAAATGACTTAGGGGCCAAGTTTTCTTGAAATAGGTTGTATGTGTGTAATTACACATACCTTTTACCTATAAAGACGACCCTAAACGACCAAAAACGCACATAAAATGCCATATATATGCTTGTTTTTGTGTTTGTACTGTACAGGTATCGGATATTCGACAAAAAGACAAAAGACACATCAAAAAGGACAAAACCGAGCACGAAATTGGAAAGAGCGAAAAAGTCAAAGTCAAAGTCAACGGTCAAAGTCAACCCTGACTAAGTCAACAGTCAAGGTCAAAGCCGAAACCGAAGAAATGTTAAATGGGCCCACCCGTACCCATCTAATGGGTCGGGTCAGCCCATTTAAACATTATATGAGGCTCAAATCCTAATAAATATAAACCGACCCAAATCCCTTAATTGTTAAGACTTAACAGCCATCCTAACGGCTGTTAGTCTTTTATTTCACCACAAGGACTATCACTGCAAAAACAACATACAACTTTAAGGACCATTTCTGCCAACCCCTTTAAACTTTTATCGCAACAAGGACTGTCTATGCAATACACTTATACAAGTTGAGGGACCAGGATTGCCAATCACCAAATAACATTCAAAGTAGCAAAAAAAAGGCGACAAGATATACATTGTATATCTTCCACACACGTTTTGTGTGCCTGTCACTTTCCCACCTCGAAACCTTCTTCACCCCACTCTAAACCTATCACCATCACCAGTTTACCCCACCTCACAAAACCTCACTTGTCACGATGGCAATCTTATGAAGTTTGATTGGGCAGGGAAATTCAAAGGTTGAGATTGATTTGCTTGGGGCCAAAGAAAAATAGAGGGCCAGGATGGGACTTTGGTTTGCACTCACACAACAAGCACACATTGAAGACCTCCCAGCTTATAAAAGAAAGAAGAAGACAGAAGACTTAGTTATCTAGGAGTAGTTTTAGTTTAGTTTTAATTCATATTTTTATTGTCTTTAAATTTCTGTCATTTTAATTTACAAACCTTGTAACCTTTTTAATCTTAATGAAAATTTTAGTCTTTTAAGTTTTTCTTACAAAATCTGTCTCAATTAGCTGTTAACTGCTTTTTCTTGTTGGCTTATTTTAGATGCTTATATCTGTGATTTACTTATTTTTCGGTACTTAATATAGTTAGTTTATGATTTGTCTTTGAAATTCTTAGCCTGTTTCAGTTTGAGTCAGTTTTAAATTGATTTTTTAACTTTAAAGGGGTGTTTGGGTCAAGGTTAGAAAACGGGTCAAAATGGGTAAAAATTTGTCTTGGGTTCTCAAATCAATTTGCATAAGCTCTAAATTAGTTTTAAGATTAGTTTTTTTATAAACTCTTAATAGGTTTTGTTAAGTTGTAGTGTTTGATTTTTCAATTATTCAAGTCTGCAAGTCCAAAAGGGTATTTTACCAGCTTATTTGCTAATTTTTATCAAATACACTTGAAGCCATGTTTTTATGATCAAATGCAGTCAATAATGCAGCAATAAAACTTCTGTTTTTGGTTGATAGGTTGTGATTTAGCATTTTAACCATTCTAGCTCATAAAGTAGAACTAGTCCCGTTATACTCCTTTTAATACTTCTGAGTCCAATGCTCTTTGCTGTCATCTAGCTTATTTGGCCTTCTTAATTTCATTTCTTATTGCTTATTAGGTGTAGACTTATATCTGTTTTAGTATGAGTCTTTTAGCTTTTGTTTTGAATCTTAAATTTCAGCCTAAGAGAGTTACTTTAATTCAAAAAGCCAAAAAACCACAAGTAGTATAGTTGTCTTTTTCATATCCTTTTTCTAGCTTATTACTAAACTTATTTGCTTAATTCATAATCCTTAGTGCTTATTGGGGCCTAGACTTGTTCTGTTTATGCTTTTCTGCCTTTTCTAAGAGCCTTTTGTGTCCTTAAGCCTAGCTCAAAAGTTAGTGAAAAGTCTTTTTAATAATGGTTTTAAGTCTGTTGTCCTAGTGCCTTTTAGGAGCTTTTCTAGTCTATTTGTTAGCTTATTATCCCTTTCTTTTGTGCTTATTAGGTTTAGCCTCTAGGTTGTTTTAGCTTATTTACTTGTCCTTTGCTTATTTAGACCCCATAAAGTTGGCAGCTTAGCTTAACTTCAAAATCCTTAGAAAACCTTAATCTGTCACTTTTATTTTGCTTATTTCTTGCTTATTTTTTTAGTTTTTAGAAAAAGTGTCTTTTTTTAATTTGCTTATTTTTTTACTGTACTTGATAAACAAGCAAGCTTTGATATACTAGTAACTGGAATATTTGAGTGACACATCTGGTCTAGTTAACTAAATATAAGTCTTGAGTTAATTAAGTTAGTTTGTGAAAATGTTTTCTGACGAGAAAATCCTTTTTATAAATTAAAAGTTCCATCTTCGAGGTCTAATCATTTCCAACGCTTATAAGTTATTTTTAACTATCCGAGTAGTCATCTTTATTATCACTGGTAAAACAAAAAGTTATTTTCAATTTAAAGCTTACTTTTTTCTGATTATCTAAACACTACTTAAATCCATGTGGACGACCTGGTCTTACCTAAAAAGATTATACTATATACGTGGGTTATACTTTAACCCGTGTGTTTCCCTATAATAAAATTGGTATTTTCCGTAATTATAAATTTAAAGCTTTTGAAACACATCAGTAACTTGGAGGTTGAGTATAGGTTGCACAAGCATTAGGATGGGAGTAAGGATTAACAAGAATAGGTACATGACCACTAGCTGAGGGTTGTAGGCTATTATGTATGGAAGGCAGGGCATTATGTGAGAGATATATACCATTAGGAGGGAGATTCCCCCTAAATTAGTCGAAGGATGATTGCCTTTGTGCCCGGAGGTCAAAGTCGACTATAAAGGTCGCCCGTTCTCGCTTCTCCCCAGGTGGGCTGCGAGTAATAGAGGGAGGTTACCTCCACCACTTCCTCCTTCTTCTATTCTCCGTTCTGTAGGCCTCCTGCCATCGGATTCCATTTCGACCCTACTCTCTTCCCTATTTTGAGCTTTTTTTAATTCTACAACTCTTTCCCTTTGTCTTTGAACACGCGAGGATCCTGTTCGGAGAACATAATTAGTTTCCCTAACATGTGCAGGCTTTGGCTCCATCTCCCTTTATTCGTCATACTCCTCACTGTAGTAATCCAGTTCAGTGCGGAGGTCTTTATTACATATATGCTTCCTGCGTTCCCTAAAGAGGGATTCGAGAACCTCATAGTTAGCTTCTACGAAGGTTGGGCTAATCACAGGATCCAGATTAGCCGAAGTGGATGCATGATTAGTGAGAGGCGTATTTTTAGGAGATCTGGCGGTAAAAGTAGAGACAGTTATGGGTGGTAGTTCACCTACATTTAGACCGGGTAAAAGGGTTTAGTGTCGAAAAACCCGATGATGGTGTTTCTTCTCTTCCGCTTGTCATGTTGGAAAAGTAGGTTAAGTAGTTTGATGGCTATTAACTTGGTTTAAAGGGACTAATTGTAGCGGGTTCCACGGATGGCGCCACTGATTATGCAATATTGGGCACGATAAGGCTTCGATGGTGATCGAAGAGTTTGAGGGTGGTTGTTGAACTGCCAAGCCGTATATAACCTGTGACAAAACAAATGCAAACTCTACGTCAAGTGAAGCGTAGGGGATGTCCATGCGAATCACCTCTGACGTGAGAGTAAGTATGTGCTTTGGATGATAAGAAGTATGTGTAAGTAAAAAGTAGGTGTTGAAAGCGTAAATCAAACCTGAGGACCTTTCCATCTATTTATAGGTGATGAAATAGGCTAGAACAAGGCTTTGCACATAAACCGGTGATCGTGAGGGTGTCCCACGATTTAATGGGGATTCCATGGTTAGTGTACCAGGATCTCTACCTTGGCGGGAAAGCATGGGTAGAGAGGAGAACGTGACTTTTGACCTAGTCAGATGTTACCTTTTCCCTAGTTCCATCGAAGGGGGCACCGCGGAGGGTGTTGGCCTTTGAGTGGCGAATTCCCATACTAGTAACCATCGCGGAGATGATTTTACGTCACTAGAAACTATTCAAATGTTTCTAGGTATAATTGGGAGTAGATCCCTTTCGAGCTCGAAGGGGAGGCCTTCGAGCCGGGGGGAGGGTATGTCATCACATAGCTTATTATACTCATTTTGCAAATATTCGTCATCTAAAGAACTACTATAATAAAGAGTCTCGGAAAGTACCTCATTTGAGTCGTGTACCATGAGACAAATCTCGTCCTTCTTGGGATCATCATCTTCATCACTATCACTCCAACACCCTCCAATAAATGCCTTTTGGTCATTGTAGGAGTGTTTGTGACAACCACTAATGAACTGATTCAGATCGCCACACTTGAAACACTTACGCTCTACTTTCCCTTTCTTTTCTTCCTTTGCTCTCCGGAAGGCCTTTTTGTCGTCGTGTGGTTGTCGAATGAATTTTCCACTTTTTCTAAAGAATTTCATGAAATCCCTTACCGCCATAGCATATTCTTCATCATCACTATCCGAATACGAGGCTTCCTCGTCACTTGACACTTTCTTAGCTTTTAAAGCTAACGACTTGTATTTTTCTTTCTTATTTTTGGATGCCTCCGAGTCTTTCTGATATGTGTGAAAACACATATCCTTTTTATATCAAAAATGACCCTTAAAAGACCAAAATTGTGCTTTAAATGCTTGAATATTGCTTATTTTGTCTTTGTGATTGTGTAGGTGCGGATATTGCAAAAATCACAAGAAAACGGTTAAAATCGGGCAAACACGAACACGGGAACGGAAGAGCACGCAAAAAGCCGGGAGGAAGCTATCAAAGTCAAAAAGTCAACTCTCAGTCAACCCAAGTCAAACACAAAAAGACAAAAATCCCAAAATTACCAAACCAGTTCCTCATTTATAAACCAATTCACAAAAATAATCCTTAAAAAATCCTAACGGTCGTTAACTTTTATTTATAAAAGTTAACACTTGTTATCTCTCTTTTTATAACAAATCGAAAATCCTAACCCATGGCCCAACCCTTTTATAATAAGCCCAAGTCAAACCCTTACCCACTCCCTCAGTCAAACATAACAAACGCACCCTTACAAAAAAATGGCGCCAATATTTGTTTTACTATTCATCTCCTTCAACCTTTAACCACGAGGGTAAAAACATAGGGCAAATGCAAATTGGCTACACGATTGGGTAATTCATAAGATAAGGTACACATGGGCAGAGTTTTACATCATACAAGAGCTCCTATTGGTCAAACCCAACATGTATGGATCGTGGGCTAAGGCAAAGAAACACAAAGAGAATGATATTTACACTAATCCTACTCTCAGAACTAGCACAGCATGTCACATCACGGATTGCCACGCTGGCAATCCGTGTGAAGCTAGATATGATCCAACGGCCATGATTTGACATCCAATGATTGAGAAGAATTAATGGTTGAGATGAAGGGGAGCGTCTAACTGAATTTGGAGCCTAGAACCTTTACTTGGCAGCTATAAATACAAGCTACTCACACACACACATATATCTTCTTTTCCTACATTTTTTTTAGTTAAAAAGCTTTAAGTATTTTTAGTTTAAAATGTAATTTTCCTTATCAAGCCTTTGTAATTTCCTTTTATCAAGCTTTGTAACCCGTTTTTAGTATTAATAAAATTCTCCTTTTAAGTTTTCATAAGCTGTTTTTCATTATTAAGCTCTCATAATCTCAAATGCTTGTGCTACTGTTCCAAAAGCTACTAATAAGCTATCTATAGCTCTTTGAGTCTCTAAGCTCAAATTGAGCTTAAATTAATCATTTAATCTACTTAAACCTTAAAATCAGTTAATTTACCCTTGCTTAATGGATCTATGCATTTTGGATGATAAGCTTACTTTGGAAGAGCTTATAGGACCCCTACCAGCTTATCCTTGGATAAGCTGGAGCTTGTAGAGAAGCTCCTCGAGCTTGTCAAGCCTTTGTTTAGCTAAGGCTAATTGTAAGTCCCTATTCTAATTCTGCCTTATTTTCATAGCTTAATTTTGCTTATTATGCTTAATTGTTTGATCATTTGTGCTTAATATTGTCTATTTGTGCTTATTAGATTAGTTTGATTATCTGTTTCTAGCTTTTATAGTATAGATTTTAATTTCTCATATTTGCTCTTTAAATCTATCATAAGCTCAAAATTTGTCTTAGTTAAAGGGGTGTTTGGCACAACAGTAGTAACTTTAAGTTACTACTGTTTGTGATATAGTTAATTCTGGTTATTTTAAACTTGAGCTTAGACTGCATTTTTAGGTTAATTGGATAAGTTTCTTGTCAGTTTAAAGATTGTGATTAAGATTTCATAGGTTTGCATTTTCATAAGTTTTAATTTGTCCATGTAGTATGCATTTTTAGTTTGAATCATTTCTAGGATATGTTTTCTCTTGAGTTACTCTTAGTTAAGTAATTTAAGTGTGTTTAAATAGTTTTATAGGTCTACATTTGAACTTAGTCATGTTAAGTGTCAACTGCATCAGCAGTCATTTTAGCAAAACAGTCATTTTCTAGCTTCATCTTAAGTAGGATTAAATCGTTCTTAGCTTTTGATTTTCAGCATTTAAGTAGCTTTTGTCTCATATTTTACAAGTGTGCAATTAGTTTTCAAAATATAGCTTAATTCATCATCTGTTTTAGCTTTCAAAATCAGCTGTTTGTCTTGTCATTTAAAAATCCAAAGACAGCATCAGCTGTCTGATCTGCCTGGTTTGTTGAGTTTTTTCTATAAGCTATCATTGTCTAAATTACTTTCAAAAAGCATTTTCATAGAACTTTTTAGTCATACTTTTAGAGAATTTAAGTATCATGTCATATAGTGCTTATTTGGTTGCTTAAATTTAAGCTCTAAAGTAGGCTTAAAGTTTGTTTGGTTTAAAGTATCAATAAGTGTTTATTTTGCTTTTTCAGCTTTTAGCTTATAATTTTGAGCTCATGTCTTTCAATTCTAGCTTATTAGGTTAGGATTAAGAGATAAATAGCTTGTTGTTCTCAGACTTTAGCTTAATATCCTTTTAGAGTTCTTAAGTTTTCAAAAAAGCCAAAAATAGTAATAAAGTAGCTTCTGTCAGTTTTAAAAGCCAATTCCAGCTTATTTTCCATCTTTCACAAAAAGTGTTTTCATAAAAATTGTTTGTTTATAGCTTATCTTCCTTTTTGCTTTTCAAATTTTCAAAAATAAAAAATAACAAAAAGGTGAGGATGTGTTAGGAATAAATCTTCACAAGACTTAATACTGCCAAGGTATAACTAACAGTACTAATGGAGTTAGTACTGCAAGTACATACTTTGTACTGCCAGTGTTAGTTAATACTGCTAGGAGAAAAAGTTAATACTGCTGTTGGTCAAAGCTGCTGACTTAGAGATAAGTATGCATGGAGAATATTATGGGTTGTTTGTAACTGATCCTAATAGATAGGTAGTTAATTTTGTAAATGACTTCTTGTATTCTATAAAAGGAGATCCTAGGTTTAGAGATAAGATACACTTAGATGAATACTTTTAGAAAGATATAGTGATAGCTTCAAGGTTGTAACCTCAGTACTTCAAGAGTACTCGTATTATTATTCTAATAATATTGAAGCAGTTTGTTATTATTTCATTGTGTGTTTATTTATTACTGTTCCATTGATAAACATCTTTAGAGTATCAAAGTGTAGATTCCGCATACACTTTGGTATACATACAAAGTCTCAACCATTGTTATTTTGGATTCATCCAAGGTAACAAACACTTTAATACGTAAAGAATCGATCAAGGCGTGGGATCAACAAGTGGTATCAGAGCCTGTGCTTTGAGAAACTTTGATCTAGGAACAATGGAGTTGGAAAATTCTCAGAACAATGCGTTGGCAAAGCTTCTCATGCTCAAACTAGGAGAGTATGAGATGTGGGAAATCAGGATCAAGCAGTACTTTCAGATCATCTTGTAAAGATGATTGGCCTACAAAAACATTTTGGAAAATGACCAAACCTGTGGTTGCTATGTCTTAAAGGGAAGCAACACACAAAAAGCTACTTGTAATCCAATTCTGAATCTAAATACTAAGCCCTTGTTTATGCCTACATATGGATCTGTTTAGGTCCACTTTTGTGAGTAGTTTATGCATAAAAAGTATTGCTTAGTATTACTGATGATTTAGCAGGTTTTACATGGTTATCCTTTTTAACAACTAAGGATGAAACCAGTGAAAAATCCGTAAGAAAGCTTTATAAAGAATAGAAAACCTAGGAGATAAGAAAGTAAAAATAAACATGGGAGGATGGTAATTGAACAGAGTTTGAAGGACAAGTTCTGGATATTGTCACTGATGACTTTAGTAGATTTTCTTGGGTATTCTTTTTGGCCACTAAGGATGAGACTAGTGGGATTCTAAAGACCTTCATAACAGAAATAGAAAATCAACTAGATCATAAAGTAAAAGTTATCAGGAGTGACAATGGAACTGAGTTTAAGAATAGTGTAATGAACCAGTTTTGTGAAATGAAGGGGATTAAGAGGGAATTCAGTGTGGCTAGGACTCCTCAGCAGAATGGTGTAGCTGAGAGGAAGAATAGAACACTGATGGAGGCTACAAGAACTATGTTAGTAGACTCTAAGTTGCCAACCACCTTTTGGGCTGAAGCAATTAATACTGCTTGCTATGTGCTAAATAGAGTCTTAGTCATTAAGCCTCATAACAAGACACCTTATGAACTTATTCGTGGAAGACCTCCACTGATAGATTTCATGAAACCTTTTGGATGTCCTCTTACCATCTTAAATACCAGGGATCATCTTGGCAAGTTTGATGGTAAAGTTGATGAGGGATATTTTGTTAGGTATTCTGTGGTTAGTAAAGCCATGAGAGTATTTAACAAGAGGACCAGGATAGTTGAAGAGAAATTAAACATTAGATTTCTTGAAAATACACCTAATGTGAAAGGAAATGGACCAGACTGTCTTTTTGATGTTGATTCTTTATCAATATCTATGAACTATGTGCCAGTTGCTGCAGGGAACAAAACTAATGGTATTGTAGGAATCAAAGATAACATTGTTGCATGTCAAGCTCAAAAGGAAAAAGAACCTGAACAAGAGTACATCCTAATACCTTTATGCACAACTGATCCTTTAATTTCTCAAGGTTCTAAGGATTGTGAAGGGGATGCTGGAATGAATCCTATAGAAGTAGATGAAAATGAAGCTTCAGATAAAAGTGGGAAGCATGATTAAGAAGCAAGAAGTGAGTCAAAAAGGTTAAATCAAAGAGAAAGGTAGACTGAACACACTAATTTAGTACACCTGTTAGTACTGCTAGACTATCATTTGATACTACTGTTCCATCAACACCAGTTAATACTGCTGGACCTTCTGTTAGTACTACTAATGAATCTGAAGGCATTTACCCTTCCACCTGTCCCAAATATATCTTCAATGGATAATACTAGCATCTTTAAAAATGCTTATGATGATGAAGATGTGGAAGAAGAGGTTGATATGAATAATGTAAATTCATCTTATACAGTACCTGATACTTCTTTCACCAAATTTCACAAAGATCATCCCGAAGATCAAGTGATTAGAAGCTTAATAACTCCTGTACAAACAAGATACATGACCAAGACAACTGAAGAACATGGTTTGATCTCCTCAGTTCACCAGCTTAGAAGAACAAATCACAAGGATTTTCAAAATTATTTGTTTGCCTGTTTTTTATCTCAAAAGGAACCCAAAAAGGTGCTCCAAGCCCTGGAAGATCCAAGCTGGGTGGAAGCAATGCAGAATGAGCTTCTACAATTTAAACTGCTCAATATTTAGACCTTAGTTGACTTACCAAGAGACAAGTGAGCAATTGGTACTAAATGGGTTTTCAGAAACAAGAAGGATGAAAGAGGCATAGTGGTAAAGAACAAAGCTAGACTGGTTGCTCAAGGTCATACTCAAGAGGAAGGTATAGATTATGATGAAGTCTTTGCACCTGTTGCAAGGATAGAAGCCATAAGATTATTTCTGGCATATGCTTCCTTCAAAGATTTTGTAGTCTACCAAATGGATGTAAAAAGTGCTTTCTTATATGGAAAGATAGAAGAGGAGGTATATGTCTGTCAACCTCCTGGATTTGAAGACCCACACTTTCCAAACAAAGTTTACAAAGTAGAAAAGGCACTCTATGGACTACATCAGGCCCCAAGAGCATGGTATGAGACATTGTCAACTTACTTGCTGGACAATGGTTTTCACAGGGGACAAATTGACAAAACTTTGTTCATTAGAAGACATAAAGATGATATCCTGCTAGTTCAGGTTTATGTTGATGATATCATCTTTGGATCAACAAAGAAAGAAATGAGTACTGAATTTGAAAAGTTGATGCATGACAAATTTCAAATGAGTTCTATGGGAGAACTTTCTTTCTTTTTGGGACTTCAAGTTAAACAGAAGAGTGATGGGATCTTTATCAGCCAAGATAAATATGTGGCTGAGATTTTGAAGAAGTTTGATCTTGCCTCAATAAAGACAGCAAGCACTCCAATGGAGACAAACAAGCCATTAACAAAGGATGAAGAAGCTGAGAATGTGGATGTACATTTATATAGATCAATGATTGGATCATTGATGTACTTGACAGCTTCTAGACCAGACATTATGTTTGCTGTTTGTGCTTGTGCAAGGTTCCAAGTTACTCCAAAGACCTCACACCTTCATGCTGTGAAGAGGATCTTTAGGTACTTAAAAGGGCAACCCAAATTGGGCCTTTGGTATCCTAGAGATTCACCTTTTGACTTGGAAGCCTTTTCTGATAGTGACTATGCTGGAGCTAGTCTTGACAGGAAATCCACAACAGGAGGTTGTCAATTTCTTGGCAAGAGATTGATTTCATGGCAATGTAAGAAGCAGACTATAGTAGCCAACTCAACAACTGAAGCAGAATATGTGGCTGCTGCAAACTGCTGTGGACAGGTGTTATGGATCCAAAATCAGATGCTTGACTATGGATACAATCTCATGAACACCAACATCTACATTGATAATGAAAGTACAATCTGTATTGTAAAGAATCCAGTATCTCACTCCAAAACCAAGCACATTGAGATAAGGTACCATTTTATCAGAGATTCTTATGAGAAGAAGTTGATACAAGTGATCAAGATTCACACAGACAAAAATGTTGCTGATCTTCTCACCAAAGCTTTTGATGTTAGCAGGTTTAACTTTCTAATTGCTAGCATTGGTTTATTGAATCTCTGAGACTTATCAGTTGTTAATTTTTATTCATGGGTTATGCATAAATATGGATCCTCATGAATTCTCACATGTCTATCTAGTCTTTTCTAGTGTGCTTGTGATGAATAGAGGCATGTTCTTGTATAATTATTGAAGACAGAGTTAAAACTGCTAAGGAAAATGTTAATACTGCTAAGTATAATTAGTACTGCTAGTTATACTTACAACTGCATATTACAACTGTTAGTCATAATTAAAACTGCTAAACAAGAAAATACTTTGGAATGTGTATTTTTGGAATTGGACTAACATTTGCAGGATGAGCACATTGAAAATATGGTATTGCATTAAGGGGAGGCTTCCAATTGTCTATAAGTGATGAAAAGAAGATGTGACATCAATCACAAGTGGGTAATGAATCAAACCCAAGGCAATTCAAAAGAGGTCGGGACACCAAGATACCTCAGTCTAGTGGTCCCCCTAAGAAAGGTTGGTGATGAGGCTGTCCATAAGGAGTTGGGTGACAGAATGGAAAGGGCTGCCACTACTGCTTCTAGCTCTGAAGCAGAGCAGGACAGTGGTAACATAAATTAAGACCCAATCCATGGCAACACTTAATGAATTAACTCCTTAGGGAATTGATTCAGGTAGTGGTCCCAGGTGCCAAGATACCATATTGGGGGATGTAGATGCTCAAACTAGGTTTGAGACTACATCTGAACAGTCCAATGATCCACCTCTCTCAAAAGTTAACACATTTGGAAGTGGGGAGGACAGTATGAAAATTTTGGAATTGATGGAAATTGTACACAACTGTCTGCATTGGTGAGCTCAAAAGAATAGAGAGATTTGTGATTTAAAAAAATAGAAAGAGTGTTTTAGTGAGCAAAAAGAAATGAGAGATTAAGTGAGCTTAAAAATAGAAAGAGTGTTTTAGTGAGCCAAAAGAAATGAGAGATTAAGTGAGCTTAAAAATAGAAAGAGAGATGCGTGTTCAAAAACAGAAAGAGTGATTAAGTGAGCAAAAAGAATTGAGAGATATTATGAGCATAAAAACAAAAAGAGAGTTTGTGA
Organism: Tanacetum coccineum; assembly: GCA_026074375.1. NCBI lineage: Eukaryota > Viridiplantae > Streptophyta > Magnoliopsida > Asterales > Asteraceae > Tanacetum > Tanacetum coccineum. Next base: position 26,454 of record BQNB010019931.1, on the reverse strand, counting down.
GAATCAAATTTGATGATCAAAGTTATTTGTGGGATGAAATTGAAGTTATTGCAGGTAGTTCAATCTTACTGCTGTTAGTCTCAGGTTAATACTGGTAATGCAACTTAATGCTGCTAAGCATAAAGTTTCGACTGCTGGTATACAATTAATGTTGTTAGGCTTAAATTAGTGCTGCCAGTATTTGTTTATGCTGCAAGGTTTAAGTTAATGCTGCTAGGCATCAATTACTGCTGCTAGTTCAAGTTCCTGCTGCTAAGGGTGATTCTATAAATACTTCGATTAAGGGTTTCACTTATTTCTTTATTCGATTTCATTTATTCAAACCCTCTCTAAACATAAGTCCTAATTCAATTTCATCTTTGATCATCAAAATCATTATAATGTCGAGCCCTAAGTTTGCTGAAACGCACAATGTGGTTACGTTTTTGGAAAAACCTGCAGAAAGTGATGGGTTTACGGAGATCATTGATTTTTTGAAAGCAAGTTCTATTAGTTATGCATTAATAGTCAATCCAATCATCTACACCTCATGTATACAATAGTTTTGGGCTACCGCACAGGTCAAGATGGTTAATGAAGTGCGTCAGTTTCAAGCCCTAATTGAAAAAAAGAAGGTAATCATCACAGATGCAAGTATTAGGAATTGTAACACCCCCAAATTAGGTCGCAGCAGAATAAGGGTCCGGGGCGTGTTACTTCATAGATCAATAACACAAGATATATATAGAACGACCAAAAAGTCGTTTTAAAACTGATACATTAGATTTAACAAATATTTGATACAAATAGCCCAAAGCTTTAACTTGTTCCTGATTATTATTACAAAGATACTGGTTTACAACATAAAACAACCATATCTTTAGCATGACTTCCCAAAACAAAATCACCAATGTATCCTTGGCACCTTATGCTTACTGATCTCCT
>BQNB010019931.1:0-24001 GCA_026074375.1 Tanacetum coccineum | reverse complement strand
GCAGTTTTTGTCTGTTTTTGGTCATTTAAGCTCGTTTTTAGAGGTAAAAGATATGTGTAATTAAGCACTTATCATGTACTGTATATATATGAATGACCAAAATAATCATAGATGTAACTTAATAGTCTATGGCATTATACCATAGTAACATCAACTAACAACATAATAACGACATAATACATGATATTGACAAATTTATCAATTACTTCGTTGATCTCAAATTATTGGCTTAATGTTGTTTTTTTAATATATGTTTATATCATTAATAAACTTGATATTTTGTTATTGTTTTTTATTATTGTCGTAAATGTGTGATAAAGCCATGCCAATAGGTTAGCAGCTCATGTCAGCAGTAGAGCGCGTCCAGATTGAACATTCGTAAAATGGTCAAGATGTATTTTAATCTATTTAGTAAAAAAAATGTGTACAAAAAATGCTACACAAAAACAATGTCGTATATAATCATCATACGCTAAACAAAACTTCCCGCAGTGAAGCGCGGACATCCATTACTTGAGGGTAATAAATTTATTTGAGTTTCGACACATAAGCTGTATAATTGGTCAATTCTTATGACTTATTGATTAAAGAAAGCTACTAAAAACTAAATTAATATTTGTTATATCCGAATAAATGAAAACGAGCTCCTGTTAAAATATAGTTGAGCCCGTCCAATCAATATGTTCGACTATGTGAACTAAAATTGAAAATATTTTGATCAATGTAAGGATTTATTTGGTTGTTTGTGTAGTGGGGATTATGTATTTGGTTCTATAATGTCAAAATGGGTGTTTGAATCCTGACTTGCTGCTGCATTAAAGGGCGTTTAGTTGTTGCAGCAGGATTGTTTGGTGCTGAGTTGCAGAAGGTTGCTATAGCGAAGCGGGGTTTAGGATTGCTTAGTGATTCCGCTAATCTAGCGGTGCCTACATTTAGAATGGCACAGTATAATTTTGATTTTTGTTTTTATATTAATCGTAGTTGTTTATATTAATCATTGTAAGATTTCATAGCAATGGGTGGTTGAGTCCCTTTTAAAGAAGCCTTAGCCGCCACACTCGATATCTTCAAAACTTTATTGGCGTACTTGAAAAGAGGCCCCCGTGTATTTTGATAGAACTAAAAGACTTGATAGTTCTTGGATCGTTTAGAGCTCAGTTTGTTTAGAACTTTAATCTAGGATGAACAATAACAAAGAACAATAGAATGCACATCGGAATAAACATTAAGAACATTCTTTATTATTGCCTAACAAGGTTTCATCGTCATCTTTATACAATGACTACTACAAGCCCCAATCTTACATGATCAATGGTAAGACGGTTACATCAACAGGATCAAACTAATGACCTTGGGTCTAAAACATATGCTAGCATCTACATCTTCCTGTGGGACGTGTAAACCCACACACACACACACACATGCTTTTCTGGATATCAATAAACTATGTCTATGATCTCTTTATATAGAGAGAGACCATAAGACTTACAAAGGAATCTTTATTGAATTAGGAAACTAATAAATCAGTATTAATGTTCAACATTAATGTTTGACTAATCTTTATCTTCAACATTAATCTTGATCTTGTTTCCTTCTTTAGCATATGGAATTCTTTGACCAAATCTTGTATTAATTATCCACCAGCTTGTAGAATTCTTTAATGACAATTATGGTTCTTATGTTTCATTCTTTTATTTATTTTGTCTCATCAAATCTAGAATCCCAACAATCTTCTCCTATTTGATGATGACAAAACAAACAAAGTCGTGTACGAACTTCATCATAAAGCCAAAGCTTCCCCTCAAGTTGAGATGTAATCATCTCCCTGAATGAAACAAACTTCCCCTTAAGTAGATTTCCTTTGTACCATGCCACACCAAGGATCTATAAGTTGCAACCTGTTAATATTTCTTCCCCTTTTTGTCATAATCCAATAGGGGACTTATGAATATAAGCAACTTTGATCTTGACCACTACAAACCAATATCACACTTCTAATCCAAGCCTTCTATCTCCTCAAATTACCCAACATTAAGCACAATAAGAAAAATGAACTTGAGTAGTAGACACTCACACTAGCGGTAGTAATAATGACTAGCAGTAGTAAAAACCTTCACCTCAATGTCACATGTAAATGGTTAAACATTTTAACATTAAGCTTCCCCTGAAACCCATATGTTAACCATTTCTTGAATCTTCAATTCTGTAGGCTCTATGTAATGATTACTGATGAAGTACACTTGATATACCGAACTTGATACTGAAGTAAAATCTCCCAAATTTGTTACTTAAGCTTGCACTATTGTAGATTGAAGAACGGTGTAGAGAATTTGTGCTGATCAAATCTCTAAAAACACATCACCTCTTGAATTTATCCACATCGACATCTTCGTGTGACACTGAGCACTACAACGTAACTCCTTTAAGTGATAGTTTACCAGGTCCTCAACCAACCACCCCTTGACCGCTGGAAACTAGATAAACCAAGTCCCAATCATAAACCGTAAATGTTTAAGCAAGTTATCATTGAAATCATGCAACCACCCAACACTGATTTCAAGATAAAATAAGTAAACTCCTTCGTAAAACTTACTTCAATCACAAATAAGAGATACCAAATAAACTTCGTAACCAATTTTTGCAATAAATCTAAAAATATTAGCCTTTAAACATTTAAACCAAAATCAATATGTTAGCTTCCCCTTAAACGAAGCATCTTGATCAATTCGAGATCTAAAACTATGTGTGTGTTTTTCCATCTGTCTATCCGAGATCTCCTGATAACCAAGAATAAAAATATGCCATGTCCAATACCGAACAATACTAGCAGTACAAACTTCATTTCTCAGACAAAGAAAGCAGTACAAATCTACACGAACAGTACCCACTTCTTTTGACAGTATTAATAACGCGAACAACAGCAACACTCAAAGGCAGCATTAATCAACTTACTACCGTTCCAATTAGCAGTAGTAATACACATGAAGCAGTACTAATATAAAGCATATATAATACCGTTATAACTTCTTTCTCCTTCTGAAAAGTGCCCAAAACAGAAACTTCTATTCTTTGTAAGCTGTCATATACCACGATATTCATTCAATATCTCAATCAAACAGGCCTTATACCAAGTTACCTTATGTCCCGATCTACAAAGCAATATTAACATTAGTAACAACATCAGCTACAAGGATATAAACCCTAAAAATATGCATAAACTTCTCTGTTTGTCGCACTATTTTGCTGCTTCATTGTTATAGAAAACACGACATCTTTAAGAACATCACAACACTGAATTTATAGGTCCAAACTTTTATCAACATCCACACCCAAACAGAACGATTAGCAGCAGTAAACAAGAAACCCTAGCAGTAGTAAACTCACTGCTTTTAATGATTCTTCTTTAGCGAAAACCTAATAGTAACACCAACAAAGTATGAACGAATGCCATACTTGCTGCTTCTGCATAAAAAACCTGTTTGGAACTGATTGATGTCAAACCTTGTTGTCTTTTAAACCATGTCGTGATAGTATTAGTATTAATCAAAAACGAAACTTTATTGATAACAGTTTCTACAATCACAACATCATCATCTTCAAGTTAAAATAGAGCAATCTTGTTATGACACAAGCTTCCAGTAAACCCTAATAATCCAAACCTTGAAGATCGACTTTGATGCAAAGAAACCCTTAAATAATAACAATGATTTACAATCATATTGCATACCCATAACAGATAGAGAGGATGATTATAAACAATGTTATAGCAATTTAACTTCAAAACCCTTGAAAACTTTTACCACAAAACGATTTCGTGAAAATTAGGGTTTTAAGGTTTCTTCAAAAACCTTGTAGATCCTAGATCAAGAGCCACGAGGCTCTGATACCACCTGATAGAACTAAAAGACTTGATAGTTCTTGGATCGTTTATAGCTCAGTTTGTTTAGAACTTTAATCTAGGATGAACAATAACAAAGAACAATAGAATGCACAGCGGAATAAACATTAAGAACATTCTTTATTATTGCCTAACAAGGTTTCATCATCATCTTTATACAATGACTACTACAAGCCCCAATCTTACCTGATCAATGGTAAGACGGTTACATCAACAGGATCAAACTAATGACCTTGGGGCTAAAACATATGCTAGCATCTACATCTTCCTGTGGGACGTGTAAACCCACACACACACGCTTTTTTGGATATCAATAAACTATGTCTATGATCTCTTTATATAGAGAGAGACCATAAGACTTACAAAGGAATCTTTATTGAATTAGGAAACTAATAAATCAGTATTAATGTTCAACATTAATGTTTGACTAATCTTTATATTCAACATTAATCTTGATCTTGTTTCCTTGTTTAGCATATGGAATTCTTTGACCAAATCTTGTATTAATTCTCTACCAGCTTGTAGAATTCTTTAATGACAATTATGGTTCTTATGTTTCATTCTTTTATTTATTTTGTCTCATCAAATCTAGAATCCTAACATATTTTAACTTACTGTATAACATAAGCTAGGGAACAAAATGAGCTATAATATTTTGTATACATACGTTCTTCTGTAATTGGTAGGCTTTCTCCTGGAATTCATGAATCGGTCCAAAAGCTAATGGATAATGGTAAAACTGTTTATCTGATATCTGGAGGATTTCATCTAATGATCAATGTAAGCCATCCAAGAAACATATAATCTTATTCAACAAAAAGCTTTTAAAAAATTATACTTAAAGATTTAATCTTTCTCTCACTTTCCTCTGAATTCTTTTTCGAATTATATGAGTACACACGTTCTCATGCTACATATTATGCAATGTGGATGTTAGATTATTTATTGTTCTTCTATGTATTTACATAAAATTGCGGATTCATATATCACGCAATGTTATTAGTAAAAGAGTATTTAAAGTAAGTATAGTAACTGGCTAAGGTTTGTTTCATAAACGAGTTGCCTATCGGTTTTCAGGTGTATAGTGTATTTCATGTTTGTTTTACCATAGACTAAATTTTGCTACGCTCATGTGTGTACTCCTTTAAGAAAGTTTTTTATGCTTATTTGTTATTTCAATGCATTTGGGAATCAAAAAAATGCCACAAAGACCAGTGTACACGATTCTTGAACAATTAAAATAATATAACCAACCTTTGCGGAAATAGTCCCTGTAGTTAGTCCTTAAGAACTAATTATTTGAAATTGAGTATTGGTAAGTAGCCTTAAACCTTAGTGCTTTAGCAATGCTTGGCTTTTATAACTTTTGAGTTTAAATGGCCTGATCTCTACAGGCGTGTAGTTGAGACCGTGTGAGATAAAAAATTTGTTGCTAACTCAAGTGCTACGTATTGTATATCAGGCTGCAAAGGTGTACATAAAAAATAAATATTTGTCTTCTCTTGAATATGACTGTGCTCCCCTCATGGGTGAGTGAGCATGTGGGTGTCCGTGCCGTAAAGAGCCCCCAAAACCCCCCCCTTTATAAAAGAAGTCCTTAAAGAGTATGTGACGTTCACTCTTCCATGTTTTGTCAAAAAAATTAGAAAAATTGTTTTATCCATGTCTTACAAGTATGCTTGGTTAATACTGTTTAGCTTTACCAAATTCTATTATTCGATTTATCGATTCTTATGTTTGAAGTGTCGAATATAATATTAACTGTTGGAATGAAATATATGGAATGTAATATATGGTAGCGGATTTTGGGCAGAGTCCGCATAATATGTTATTGTAGTAGAAGATGACGCTTTCAAAGAAACACATTGACTTATCGAGACATGTATTCTTACACTTCTTGCATTTTCACGCCCATACCTGTCCTATTCCAAGCAAACAACTCAACTTTTCCCCTTTACTTTTGAAGATCAACTTGGCATCTAAAGGGAAGAAAACATGTCTGGAGAATAGTGGGTTGTGACCCATTGAAACACTATATGCAGTGAACACTGATACATGGGGCAAGAAGAGTCATTGCTAAATCACAGCAAAAAGAAAAAAGGCGTCATAAAGGGGTGCAGCAAACTGCTAGACACTAAAATGGTCAGACAAAAGGATAAAGTTTTACGTAGACAGTTCGCAGGGAATGAAAGCGTAAGAACAAGATCCTGATGTATGTCACATTAGTTTTGTTACAATTTTGACGCTTTGTTTCTATTGTCAATGCTAAAGTAAGAACCAAAGGTAATATTATGTCAAAATGTTGGTGACCAGTAGCTGATTTGGATTTGAGAATTATATAAGGTAATGTTTGATACTCTTCAGGAACTTCCTATTGTGGATTTTTTGATTTTGATTGTTAAAGCACATGCCAAACGATGATATATATCACCTTCATCGAAAAAAAATTACATAGCACCGGACAACAGAAAAAACCTCAAAAATGTAAAATGCAAACGCGTCGCAGCGAAGCGTGGGTTGCCAAAACTTGTTGAGTAACATTTTTACTATTTATGATTAAGATACTCTACTTTAAGATAAAATAAAAAGTTATACGAGAACAACTAAATGTAATTTCACGTTACCAAATAACTTTAACTAATGATAGACGTGTGTATAAAACGATTATTATAATCTTTGTATCTTCGACAAACTTAAAAAACTACCCTTTTTTCTTTATTCATGCTTTAGAGAATCAACTTTAAAATAACGTAAAAAGTTATATATATATGTTTGACACGAAAGTTTAGGAGAAACTAGCAAAAAGTGTTATTTTGAAAATTCATTTTGTTTGGCTCACAAGGATTCTTAAAGCTTTTAAATATATATTTTTTAATTTCTAATAATCAAATACTGCTTGGATCAACGCATACAAATAAATAATCCTTATGTACAACAATATCATTAGTTTGAGCTATTTTACCAAACATAATCAAAATCGACCGATTATAGTTTTATTTACAAACAATTTACAAGAGTGAATCATAATCATAACTTTATATTAAAGAGCAGTACGCTCAAGGAATTCGTGATTTTTATTTTTTAATACTAAAAAAGTTTACCACTATCGAGGTAATTCTTTTTACAAAATGCACCCTCAAAGTATGCGAAAAGTTACTAAAATAACCTTAAATTTTTACCTATTTAGGAATTTTTTTTATATAACAAACTTTATTTATCGAATACGGAACATATATCTATCGATTCATTCGTAAAAAATATGTCATTGAAAAGATCGTCAACTTGCAAACAAAACGAGCCCAATATTGCAATGCTACTGACATCACACGATTTTATAAAAAATATTGAATTTTAATATATATATTTAAGAAACTTACAGAAATAGTCCTTGAGGTTATCAATTCGTAGCAAAGTTAGTACTTAATGACTAACCTTGCAACGGAACGCTAACCTCAAGGACTATTTACGTAAAAAAATTTGAAACAATTTGTAATAATCCGTTATTTCAGGTCATTTTACGACTTCATACTTTTCATTATTTATTTTTAGGGTTTTACGCACTTACTTTTAATTTTCATGTTTAGTTAAATCGCGTAAACTAAAAATAAGCATTCAACGTAAACCGTCATCAAACAAATAAAAGTTTACGTCAAGCAAGTGCTATATAATTATTACGAAGATAATTTATAACTTTTTATTTTTTTATTTTTATTGGTTACGTAAAACGTTTACGTTTCACAATAAATTATATTTATGCATGCATGGAAGCACCAATACCTATCTATACTTCAATAAATACCCACTCTTATACCCAATACTCAAAAATTATATCATTTTTACCCATGATCATCCATTTTGGCCGTCCCCTTATACACCACAACTAATAAAATCAACCACTCCACTAAAGTCACTTCTAATTAATCTAAACTTTTCTTTTAACCACCATGAAAACCATAAGCTCTTTATCCATGGGATATCAAGGTCTCTTTTGTCATTCCTTCACTCTTAACCGCAACTCAAGCATAGGGAGGAGGAGAACACTTGTACTTGATAAGGTAAACCACTCATAATACATAGTATTGCTAAGAGGTTTGCTAGATATTTTGACTATAAAAGGAAGCCTAATGCAAGCCTTATTCACACACTCTCATTACTTGCCAAAAATCAATTTCTCTCTTGTTTTCTTAGCTACAAACCCACGGCTCAAAATTTGTGCACCAGAAAATTCATAAGTCTCATTTCTACAACAACACAAGTAAACAAGGTTAATTAAGGGTTGATTCTAAGGTGTATCAAGTGTTTTGCAAGATTATGGTTTCATTTAATCAAGGATTAGGGTTTTATAAAAGGATTTTGGGTTGAAGAATTAGGGTCTGATTTATGTTCACTTCTTCTTTCATTCATATAAGGTCTATCATAATCGCTACACTTTCATAATCATTTCATTTTCATACATATATATATTTGTTATATTGTTAAATCACCATTTAGTTAATATTTTATAAAGTTTATAAAATAAAACAAGCTTATACATAATCAAGAAAATACATATTCATGGTAATAATGAGTTTAAAATATGTTAGAATACAAGAACATATTTAATTTGATATATTGCAAGTGTTGGATAATTTATATAATTAATTATTACAATTTATTTATATAGTTTATAAATAAGTAATTGTTGTGGATTTTTTATTTGGACATATTAGACATAAATGGATGAACATAAATTAGAGGACTTAAAGTATGCAAAGCATATTGTATTAGTTAATTTAAAAGACTTGTACTAATTAAAGTTATAAAAAATAATTTTATAGACACACACACACATATATATATATATATATATTCGAACATAATATTTAATCTGGAAAGGCACGAATTTTTATGCAATTTGTAAACCTAATATTAAAATAGTATATTTCAAGACGATTCCGAATATATACGAAACTTAAAAAACGGAGCTATAACGAAGGAGATTTGGATTTTACGAGATTTTGGTAATTAAATTTATATAAAAGTGTTTTTATATAAAACAATTTATATTTACTGTTTCTGCTCGAATTTTTATATAGTTTATAAACATAAGATTTTGATAGATCATCTCGACACGATTCTGAATATATAAAGAACTCGAAAAATAGATTTAAAACGAGAAAGTTATAGATTTTTAAAGATTTCAAACTATATATTATTTTCACAGATTTTATAAAGCTGTGAAAATTGCGAGAAACTGTGAACTTTGAAATCGATGTTTTTGAGGGCTTTCGGGTCCGATTCGGCCAAAGTGTAAAACTACAAACTTGTTCGGAATGATGTTTTACTATATATATCAAGTTTTCGTAGACTAGAAGGGTATAGATATTTAACTAGAAATAATAAAAGCTAGTTAACTTTATAAATAATTTTTTACACTTTTATTAAAAACATATAAAGCTGTTAGAATTATAAAATGAGGTTTACGAGTGTTTTTGGATTCGTTTGGGCTATAAAAACATAAAAAAATAATGTAGTATTACTTGCATAATATTTATACATGTTTTTAGCTTTATAAATATTATTTTATAAAATGATTAAACTATATATATAATATCATAATATTAATAATGAAAATATTAAATCAAGTATTATTAATAAATAACCAATTATTGGACAAAGATAATATTTTTACGGATACATATACTTGAACATTAAATATCAAGCGTGACTAAAATATTGTTTCAACTTTTATAAATTAAACAAAAACTATTAGGTGGTGATATAACTCTATAATTTATATTGTTGTATTATTATTCAAGTATACATTCTTATACGACCTATATTTAATTAGGTTGCATTCTTGCTAGTTGTGCCGACACATATTGATTGATCACTCATACATTCATGCCATCATTTAAGGTGAGTTCATAGCCACATTTTATACAACTCCAATGATTTACAACTTTTGGGGGTGAGAAACATGCATTGGTTTACATTTGGATGCAAGTACACTTTTAAATAAATTACGAGTTTGCCTAAGTAGCGATAACTCACTATGCCCATGAATCATGAACTGGTAATTACTCGATGTAAGCACGAATGTTATAAATAGATCCATTTGGGATTGACATCCCCGTTCGGGTGAGTCGCGCTTACTAGTTTCGGCGGTACCGAACTAACGGACGTATACCATGTCGGATTTGGATGTTGCGGGTTGAACATCTACACGGGCACATTATTGGCATTAAATTGCAAGTACATACATGTTGTAGCTTCAGTGTCATGAGCTTAGCGCAGGCGTAATTACTTTTGTGATATTGTATGTGTTACATTGTCATACACTTTGAAATCTTGTGGTCCTACTTTATACATTACTTAAACCTGTGAATTCACCAACTTTATGTTGACGTTTTAAAGCATGTTTTTCTCAGGTCAATAAGAGCATAAGAACATGGATACATTGGAAGCATCATTTTGGAGTCATATTGCAATAGAGATTTAAATGCATTACATTTTGGGATATTTGTTATGTATCAAAATCTTTACATTTCATGGATGAACAATTTGAGCATGGAGCTTTTGTAACAACATTTCAGTTAAATCCAATGTATCATTTTTAAACGACTCATTTAGAGGTCGTTCTCTCATATCATGTGCTATTGATCTATGAAGTAACACTCCCGGACCCTTATTCCGCTGCGACCCAATTTAGGGGTGTTACACAATTAACGCGAATGGGGTTATCGGTTCGTTGTTGTAAAGTTTGTCCAGTTTGCGCTTCTGTGGGTAGAACATTGTTACTCTTCAATGAACGGTAAATAATGTGGAGTGAAAAGACAAATAAAATCACTACGTTTAATGGTTGCAAATAGAAGTCCTAGAAATATTGCAGATAACAATCCCGTTGTTAACTTGCGATGCAGAAAGAGTCCCTGAGGTAAATCGGGGGTATGTTTGTTGTCAAAAAAACCCATAATGATTTACCAACATTGTCCTCAATTTAATACGTGCAAAAAATGGTACGTTGCCATTACTTGAGTTTATTAAACACAAACACAATGTTAAATTTATGGAATTTTGTTAACAAAAATACATAAATAGTCTTCGTATTTACACATCGTTATAGATTACATAAACGCTCCTTTGCTCTATGTCTCAAGGAGTGCGAGATAAAGAATTATTGTTTATCAAAACCTACTAATTAACTTAATCAAAACTGATTAAAACTGAATAAGACCACATTCAAAAACACTAGTTAGGAGAGTTGAAAGCTTTGGTAGTCGCGATTGAGGAGAAGAATTGGTAGACCAAAAAAGGTGAAGAGTATAGAGTGATGTATGTCATGAATGAGCTTCTCTTGTTCCCAGGACATGACCTCTGGATATAAAACGAGTGGTGGGAGCTAGATAGAAATTAGATTAGGTGGTTAGTTGGTACACATACAGTTATTTGTGCTTGTTCCGATATTTCTATGCTTTGGGTGATGTGCCTATTTGCTTTTGCTTCTTCATGTTCTTGTGTACCTTTTCGTAGATGTTCCTTGGAGGTTTTTGTTTGTCGTTCGTTTTTCATTTCTGCCCCTATGCTTTATGCGTGTTTGCTTCTTTGATGTCTTGCGTGGTTTGCCTTTCGCCCCATTTTTCTTATTTCAATGGTTTGTTGCCTTTTTTGGGTTGGTTTCCGTTCTGTCTGCCTTCTATGCTTGCATTGCTTTTCTTGTAATAGTGCTTTTGTCTTTTTGCGTGTTTGGTTCTTTATGCTCTTTTAGTTTCTGATAGGTCTCGAGTGGAGGGCTCTAAAATTGTTTAGGAGGTTTAAATGGTTGGTTTAGATTAAGTTTCTGGTTGTTGTTTCCTTTTTTGTCTTTTCTATACGCGTTGTAGTTCTTTCGTCGTGTCCTTTTTGCGTTGGTCTTCACTATAGGTTGAGTTTCCCTTTGTTTTATGCTTTATTGCTCTTTGTTGTTCCCTTAGGTCCTTTTTATCTTTATTTGCTATGTTTTCTTTGCTTGCTTTGGTATGCCTTTTGTTTGTCGTGTTATTTCTTGCATTGTTGTGATATGTTTGCTTTTTTTGTGTATGAGTCGTTTGCTTCCCTTGTCTTTCGCATGTTTGGTTCTTTTATGCCTTGCGTGGTTTCGCCTTTATGCCTTGCCCATATGCTTTTGATTTCTCGTTCTTGGTAGGTCCTTTAGGTCTCTTTTTTTAATCCCTTTTCGTGTTTTATTGATTGTCTTTGTTTTGCGAATCTATGCGCTCTTTTTTGCTTTCTCGATTTTGCATGCCTTCTCGTTTTGAACTCATGCCTTGTTGTAGTTGTTTGCATGCTCGTTTTTTGCTTCCTCTGCTTATGTGGTCTTATGCTTGTTTGGTTTCCTTTGGTGCTTTGCGTTGTTTATTATTTTGCTTCGCCTATCTTACCATGTGCTTTGGTTGCGATATATATCCTGCTTCCTTGGTTTCTTCTGCCTTGTTTCCTTTCTTTATCATGCTTTCGAAAATAATAATAATAATAATAATAATAAAAAAAATACACTCATTATATATTTTCTCCCTGGTTGATGATAGTAGGTACAATACAAATAATTTATGCAGCTTCAACATCTCCCAACCAACATAATTTAAAAAAAAAGAATAGCTTGTTCCTCGGTATCTCATATGGGGTTCTATACTTATAGGAAATTTTAAAAGTAACAGAGTAAATTTTTTTGGCGTTCTATCGCTTTCGTTTTTTTTCTTTTAGTCGGAGGTCTACCTAAAAAAAGTCCTTTTACTCGCGGGTTTTTTCAAAAACAAAAATATAATCTGTTACATATCACCTTACCCATACCCTATTCAGACGTAATTATATATTGTTCTAAAATGTTGAAATTATGTCAACATAAAGTCATAAACAACTCTAAAAATGAATGAATAAAGCCATAATTACAAACATAATAAATAAAAACCACACCAATTATTACATCACTAATTAAATTAGTTTTGAAATCATACAAATGACTAGTTTTTAAATCACACACGGTTCTTAAATAACAAAATCCATTAAACTTAATTAATCATCATATCACTTTTTACAAAGATAAACCCTAAATTAAATTTAATTAACCACTATGACCTCATCTTCACACACAAACACACACATATAAATACAAATTCATTTTATATAAATTCATTTTTATAAATTATTATTATATGCAATTTCATCATCATCTCTTATAATCCAATCGGTGCTCATATATTCAATCCAATCAATCACTCAAAAACCCTAATTTTTCAATCAATCCATTCAAGAAACCCTAATTCTGTTCAATAATTGGGGAAATTTGATCAATTAGGCTTAAATTTGGTCAATTAGGGTTAAATTAGGTCAATTTGATCAATTAGGGCTAGTTTGATGGCTTGATGGATCTAGAAGTGAAATTAGGGGTTTGATATGATAATGGGATTACAGTCTTCTGGTAAATTAGTTGAATTTGTTGATGAAATCGCGTTGATCGATTCGGCGCGGTTTTTACGGTGAATTGTGGTGTTTTTTTGAGTACTTATGGATGAGGTCAATGTTAGGGGTAGTAGTCAAAATGTAGGATGGAGTCCGAAGCAGCTTGCGTTTCGGCCGTATAACGCGAATACGGCCAATTTGCGAGTTGCGGTTAAGAAACCCGTGAGTATCAAAATTTGATCTTTTTTATAGTTTGATGGTGGTTGTGTGTTGAGAAATGTCTTTTGTTTGTTTTTTGCAGTTGGTGTCGAGGTTAACTAAGGATTTAGTGGAAACGTATAGGATATGTAATCCAGATTTTAATTATTCAGAAGAGTTGAATCCGAAGCGGTTTTTAACTAGTCCGTCTACTGGAGTGCTAAACGACGGGCATGATAATACGAATTCGGACCTTATTCTGTCGGTGAACCTTAACTTGACTAATTCAGAAACGCACAGAAAGTAAATGTTTTTTTAACGTGTTTGTTTGTTGTGTCTGGTTTAGTATTTGGTGTTAAGATGATGGTAAAGTAGTTGTTGTTGGGACGTTTTTCAGATATATCGTAAAGGATATGCTTGGGCAGGGGACGTTTGGGCAGGTTTGCAAATGTTGGGTTGCGGAACTTGATCGTTTTGTTGCTGTCAAGATTATTAAAAATCAACCTGCTTATTATCAGCAGGCGTTGGTTGAAGTTTCCATATTGACAACAGTAAATTTCTTTTTTATTCTCGTTTGGGTTTTGAATATTAGGGGATGTTTGGATGTTTGTTTTGGAAATCGCAATGAGCATTTCTGATTATGATATATTTTCATCTAGGGTCAAATAATTAGTTTTGTCGTAGCTACAATAAAATTGATTTGTCTTAGGGTAAACTAAAAATACCCACTTACCCTTTTGACTCAATAAAAGAGACTTCTTATTACGTTTCACAAATATGTTATTGAATCACAAAAATATCTCTTTTTTGGTTGTGTCGCCTAGTAATTTCCTGGTTAACTAGAATTTGGCAAACATGTGATTATCTGATTGTTATAACCTCAAGCTGTAGAAGCATTTCCAAATACGAGCTCCTTTAGTTCGTGTGACCATAGATGATTATCTGGTTCTGAATTACTTGATATCACAAAATCACTTCCAAACATCCCCTTGATAACATATGGGTATCTCCTAATTTGTCTTTTACTTTTCAGCTAAACAAAAAGTTCGATCCTGATGATAAGCATCACATTGTGCGTATTTACGACTACTTTGTGTATCAACGGCATTTGTGCATAGCTTTTGAACTGCTCGATACAAATTTGTAAGTTTCAGCATGATGTAAAGACCTTAGAGCATCTTCTATTGGTGATTTTTTTTTGTTCATTTAGGTTTAAGCTTTTCTTTTTTACATTAGGTATGAGCTTATAAAGCTTAATCATTTCCGGGGATTATCATTGAACATCGTGCAGCTGTTCTCAAAGCAGGTTAAAATTGCTTTATGCCAATATTTTTTTTCATTACATGCTATCGTCTGCCTTTTTCCAACAACTGATCTGTTGTGTACTAGATTTTATGTGGATTAGCTCTGATGAAGGATGCTGCTATAATACATTGTGATCTAAAACCCGAGAACATCCTTCTATGTACGAGGTAAGCTACTTTGGGAGTAAAAGGGTGGGTTAGGCTAGTTGAGTGACAGGTCAAATGTGGATTCAGGCTGTCAGGGTAATTTAATAGTATGGGTTGACCTTTTAACATTATTTAGGAATAGGTAATGCTATTATTATGACAAAGAGCAAGTTCGTTGCAATAACAATTGAAATGACTTGCTATATGAATAAGAAACTTTCGGAGATTGTATGCTTTATAAGTAGACTATGGGTATTGGGTAACTTTTAACCCATTTGACATTTTCCCTCTTTTAGGTAGCTATTCTTATTGACCCATTTGATCCTTTTTGTGCATCTCACAACCCAATTAGACTCATAGTTGAGTAAATGGGTCGAAATTTGCTCTATATTCTTCTGTTAATTGCACTCATCCTCCTGCTATTGGTGTTTATTGTTTATTACTAGTGTAAAGCCACCAGAAGTCAAAATTATAGACTTTGGATCAGCATGCATGGAAGATCATACTGTTTACTCATATATCCAGGTTCAAAAGCTCGACACCTTTTTACAGTTGCATGCTTGAATTTGGCCAGGTTGATTAGGTACTATTCTGAATAACTCATTTTCTTCTGCAGAGTCGATACTACAGATCACCTGAAGTTGTTCTAGGATATCAGTATCCTTAAATTCATAAATCGCTGTTACTTATATATTAATTAAATAAAATTATTTATTATTTTTCTGTTAGACCTTAATAATTTCTCAGGTATTCAACCGCCATCGACATGTGGTCGTTTGGATGCATAGTTGCAGAGCTATTTCTTGGTCTACCCCTGTTTCCAGGACAATCAGAATTTGATCTTCTGAAAAGGATGATAAAAATAATTGGGTATGCACCTGTTTTGTGTATGTAAAACTGTTGCAAATTCCAACTTTAATTGTTAAAAGTGTGTAGTATTAAACGTTTAAGATTCTGCTGGATTATTCATCTCATCATATGAATTATTATTTTTCATCTGCTTTCCCTTTATAGGGGTCAACCACCCGATTATTTGCTTAAAGATGCCAAGAACACTAGCAAATTCTTCAAATGTGTAGGAAGTGTCAACCATGAAGAGAGTAGTCAGCCTTCTTCTTCAGGGAGAAGTGTTTACCAAGCTTTAAGTGAAGAAGAATATGAAGCTGTAAGTGCTATTTCTAGACATCTTATTGTTCGTTATTTGCACTCATAATATTGGCACTTGATTATGCTTATCGTTAATTAATCAAAACTTTGAGTGCTTTGTTATGAATGAAAGAAGGGTAATTTTGATCTCCTAATCTCATCATGTCTGATCATGATTTTCTGTATGTGCATGATAGAATCAAATAAATGTAATCAAAGGTTCCAGAAAAGAAAAAAAACACACCAAATATCTCAATATGCTGCCCTAATCTGCCCCCTCCCCTTTAATACGACTAAACATAATTAATTATCAAAAACCCCCCCACAACTATCAAAAAAATAAACAAACAGAACTAAGTAAAGTCTTCAAAGTATTCAATTTGGTCCCTTGACTTTGCGCCGGCTGTAAACTCGCCTAAAACGGGTCGTATCAGTGCACTAATAACAAAGACATATTATTAGTATTTAAGGAGTGACTATTGGAAAGACCTCCTTATGGCATTTTAAGTGTAAGATTTCATTGGCCCAAGGGGGCTTCATAATCACTCAAGTTGAAATTAAACGGGAAATATTTATATTGATGATGATAAAGCTCCGGCCAGAATAGTTTATATGTCGAAGTATGTAGGTAGCTTGGCACATGGCTGAATAGGATATTAGACCGGTTTATAATGTAATCTATCGTTAATGGAGTATTACTCAACTACTCAAGGAATATAATACTACGTTCTTGTCTCTTATCCTTAAGGTAGAACATTCGTTTATGAAGTTTAGGGTCATTACGTGTTCTAATGTTATCCGCAGATGCATCAATAGGATAAGTGTAATATTATCTCTAGCATCTTTTAGATGAAAGCTGATCGAGAGTGGGTAAAACCGTAAAAGCCAATTCTTAAAAAATATTAGTGGTAATACTTTCTAAACTTTATACCAATGGGGCTTTTAGCCCAGCGGTACCCATGTGACCCTCCAACCAAATGTTTGTGAACTTAAGTTCCAATGTGGATGATAGGTGTAGTTTAGAGCGTGTTTGTCTTTCCCTTTCAAAAAATAAAAAATAAAAATAAATTGCGAACTTATGAAAGTGGATGATGTGTAGCAGTTCAAATACTTGAAGAAGATTAGTAGCAACACAGGATTTGTGCTGACTGCTGAGGGCTATCTTTGTATCTCTATATAACTGAATTTGCAATGGTATAACTTTCCTCGCAAAGCATGTGCTTAAAAACATGTCTTTACATCCATAGGCTGTCAAATGAGACTTTCACTCTCCCCTTGTAGAGTGTTAGCATCATATATTTGGATTTAAGTCAAACAAGTGATATATCAGACTCCTTGTTTATGAGTTCATGATCAGGCATGCTTAGATGGTACCAAAACTCGTTAGTTTCCTGATTAGAAACTCTTGGTGCTAATGACCGAGATCGTTGGACTTGATATTCTGTGGTGGTTTGCAGTATATCTCCGTGTCATGTTTGACGCAATCATCATAACCCTTGAAGTCTTGAACAACTTCATGGCACAATTACGGGACTTAGGAAGAACGCCAAGGAAAATCTTGAAGGTGGCGACTATGGTTTGTTTGGCGACAGGATGACGTGGTGCATTGGTGCTGCTGTTCACAACCCACGGCAAAATATGCAATGCATGTTCGCTTTGTAGTGATTCTGTTTGCGTTTCCAATGATCTTGTGCTATCCAAAGCTAAAATAAAAGCTGCAAAGTAACAAAGATTTTCTGTCGAGGTGTGCTATCAGTAAGGTAGGTTATTTATCATGGATAGGAATGACAATGTAAATGTAATAGAATTTAAGACTAAGCAAGCCTGAAGAGGTCTTAGGCGGGAGGAAGCGAACATGTATTTGCGAGGAACTTGTATGGTTTAGACAACCAAAACAATGACACTTTTAATACAAGGCAAGACTTTAAGAAGTTAAAACACACGACAAATCAGGAAATGGGACCCCGGATAGACATTTGTATCTGTTTTCTTAGCTATCAATATAGTCATGCACATCCTTGCTTTTTATGCCCTTATCCATTTATTGCGTGGATAGTGTGAAAATGGATGCTCGAAAAGTGTGATTATATATTATCATGCATGCACTCGGAATCATTTGCCAAGAAATATTTTTATATATCAAGAGTGAAAGTTGGAGTTCCAAAGGCGATTTGGTACTCTCAGGAGCAAAAGGGATTTCGAGGATTATTTTGCATTGCTTTTTGGAGCAGTGGTGGGAGTGGGATATTTCATCCAAATTTTCTACAACAAGAAGCCAACAAATGCTGGAATCTTGGTGGAAGTTATATTTCGTAATCTTAGATATTTTCTAACGAACTTGAAGTTGAACAATGCTCAAACGTTATTGGTGGCAGAAGTGGATGAAAGCTGTTTTGATTTTGTGTGCTTACGAATAATATTTCTTTCATTAGTAATGAAATTTTTATTCATCTACAAATAGTTCACCATCATAACATTTTGCGTAGAAAAGATTGTTTTTATGGGATGGCTTTTTCTCTTTGTTTCAGTAGCTATCATGAGCATGCTGTATTTTGCTTTATAATTATTGTGTTGTTTTTTTATTCAGAGAGAGAGGAAGAAACCGACAATGGGAAAGGAGTACTATCATCACATGAATCTCGAATCAATTGTAGAAAAATATCCTTACAAGAAAAATCTGCAAGAAGAAGATTTGGCTAAAGGTTTTCTCAATATCCTTAAACTAGCACACTTATTTTTTTTCTCTATATATTTTACGGGAAAACCTGATGCCTATTTAATGTCAAACATACTGCAGAGATTCACACACGGCTAATGCTGATCGATTTCTTGAAAGGACTTGTAGAATTTGATCCAGCCAAGCGGTGGTCACCTTTGCAGGTTACTTAATGCCAATTTCTGTTTATTTATATGACCGTATTGGTAATGATTTCGAATGTTGATAGTATGGTGTTCATTTCTGTAATGTAGGCTTCAAAGCATCCCTTTGTTACCGGGGAACCTTTTACTGGCCCTTATATTCCTGCTCCGGAGACTCCACGTGTGGTAAGCAAGACATGTTAGATACATATTGTAAACTACCTGATTCTGTGTAGTAACTAGTACTGCATAAATAAGTATGGGCGTATTTGGGTTATATTTTACTTCCAACGGTTCAAACGGTTTCAGCGAAAAGATTTAACTTGATAGGTAAAGGGTCAAAAGTCGCCCACATTGTAATTACTCCCAACTCATTTTACTCAAAAGGTTTGGTTATCATCAGAATAATTTTTTTTTTTTTTTTCTTTACCAAAAAAAAAAATATTTTTTTTTTGTTTCAAGCATATCTGACCTGCTAATAATTGGGTTAACAAGTACCCCGCAATATTTTTGGAGCAGAAGTGTTGGAGGTCAACCTAAATCTACCCCACCTGTTTTTACCTGTTGCCCAACCCGCCCATTTTTCCACCTAAAGCTTCTCTTTTTTAGTATGGTTAATGTATGAATCGCTTATTGTATTCTCTTTCGGTCTAACTTAGTGAAGGATTATTTCATGCTGATTTGAATATATTCTTATAAGTTATTCTTTTCTTTTGCTATGTAGCCTGTTTCTCATCATGTCAAGGTCGATCACAATCCTGCCGGGGGTCATTGGTTTGCTGCTGGTCTTTCGCCCAATGTGAGCAACTGCTGACTCTTAAGTCAAATTTCATTTACGGGGTGTTTGGATCTGTGTTTTGAAATGATTATCGGAGTATTTAAATCTTTGAATAAACAATTGTGCTACTCATCATCCCTGCTTCTTATAATCTAATTATTTAGAGGTTAAAATAACCAGTTTTTTTTATACAAAGTATAACACAACTGATTTCCGGTGTATAGATTTGCCTAATCATTTCATTTTTAGTAGAGTTTAGACTGTTATCCTCATTTCACAAAATTCTCCCTTTTTCACAAAAGATTGTCATCTTTGATCATTGTATCTAGTATCTACTAATTTTTCATTGATCATCAGTCTTATTATTTAATACTATTCCCAAACACCCGTGTTTTATTAAATAGCAGCTTTCATCTGAAATTGATTATTCAGCTTGCTCTTCCATGTAGGTTCTAGGTGGAAATCGAGGTTCAATGTATAACAACTCTCATTTTCAAGTAATGCCTTATGCACACGGGGGTAATTTTGGAAGTTTAGGAAGTCATGGAAGCTATAATGATGGCATTGCACTTGGAAGTAGCTATGGTAGTTATGGAGATAACAGTAATATGCTCCAATATTATTCCCCTGTGGGCCCATCAGCTATGAACAACTATGCACAAAATATCCCGGTTCTAGGAACTAGTCCTGATGCCAGACGAAGAATTATGCAAATTCCACAAGGGAACGGGTTTGGTTTCAGTCCAGCAGGCAATTTTGCCCCCATGTCACTTGGCACAAGTCCATCACAATTCACTCCGCCCTATAGCCAGATGCCAACTGGATCTCCTGGACACTATGGCCCGAGATCTCCTGCTAGAGGAAATGTTCACGGATCACCTCTTGGTAAAGGAACACTTTCTAGTGATCAGATGAATAGAAGAAAAGGATGGGGATATTCTGGTAATTTACCAAATCAAGAAAGCACGTCCTCTGCACATTGGCAAGGGCAACATTCTGATGTAAATTCACCAAATTTAAATACTGGAAATTGGAAGCAGCAACAACAAAGAAATAGTGGAAATGCTGGTGGTCACGGTTCGTTTGGTTCGGGCAAACCGTTTTTGCATCCCAAAGGTGCTTTTCATGATAAGGCGGAGACTAGTAGTTCACTGCCTGATCATGGAGACTGGGATCCGAATTATAGGCAGTTTTCTGATGTTAATTCACCAAATTTCAATGCTGGAAATTGGAAGCAGCAACAACAAAGACATAGTGGAAATGCTGGTGGGCGCAGTTCGTTTGGTTCGGCCAAACCGTCTTTGCACCCCAAAGGTGCTCATGATAAGGCTGAGACTAGTAGTTCACTGCCTGATCCTGGGGACTGGGATCCGAATTATAGGTAATCGTTGATGCCATGACGCCTCATTGTTTTCTATATGATTTTTTGAATTTGCATAAAGAGAATCCAGTTTGCTTACATTGTATGTTTCTTTTGTGCATATCTAGCATAACTCCCTATCTATGCCAGTTTCAGTTTGCTTAAAATTAAACTCCTGTGACCATTGCAATGAACTACTTCGTATATGTCGGTTATATAATATCTAGAAGATGCTATTAAATTGATCATCAGATGTTTGATCAGACAATCATTTGTGTATTTGCTTCTGCTGTTGGAAGTTTAATAATCAGATGTATGAGTCTGGCAAATCTGATTGTAGAAATTTTTATATTTAAATCGATAAAAAAGAGGGAGATTTTTGTTTAGTGGAATTAATTAATCTCTTAAATAGGTCAACAAGGGTATAATAGGTAATATTGGTTTACCTTTAGATAATCAATTTCATTGTGGTAGTTATGAAATTGATTAGTTAATCTCTGCAGATAACTAAACCAGAACTTGATTATACAAACACTAAACCTCATGTCTTGAATATATCTGATATCCTGTTTGATATTTTATTCAGTGATGACTTGCTTCTGCAAGATGATCCTTCAGAAGTGGGCGCAATGACAATTGAGTTCAGTAAAAGTATGCATCTTAGTCAAAATACCGCTCCTACAGAATCATTTGGTGGGGTTGGGCGATTCAATCAAATGTCAAAGTCAAATATGCTAACGCAAAGGTAAGTTCCGTTGATATTATTTATTCAAGTAAGTCAGCAATGTAATGATTCTATGTGCCTTACTCCGCTTCTTTGTTGTGTTACCCCATACAGGCCGAACGGGCCCATGCAATCATTTTCACATGCAGAAGCCGGAGGTTCTGCATCTTCCCCTGATGCTTATGTTCATCCTATGATGAATCCTTCCCAATATATGCCCCATTTCTCACAATTTTCACCCAGTCGGTTGGGTCAGCAACCCGCTCCGCGGTACACACATGGGAGGTCAATGGGTGGTGTTCGTGGAGGTGAATGGAACCATATGAAGGTTCAGGCTCCGCATTCCAATTTCAACTCAGGGGGTCCCCGTTCCCCTGGAAGCAACAATAGTGCCCCATGGGGTACTTAACCAACCTTACTACTTATTATTTCTATTGGCTTGTTAGAAATTACTTCGATGAAAGATGCAAATGTGGCAAAATGGGCGGGTCAGGCTGATTGCCGAATGAGTCAAAGGGTAAATTTGTTAAGGGTTGAAACAGGTTGGGATGGCGCGAATCACTTTTTGATAGAACCTTTCCAACTCTTTTATAAATAATTAATATTGTCAAAGATGATTACGAGTTGTATTTTTTTCAGAAAAGAACCACATCTTTTTTTTTAATACTAAATCACATATGTAAAGTAAATGATTTAGGAGGTTTTATGCATTGGGCGATTTTCTGCCCATTTGACTTGTTTACTTTTTAGATAATTTTGATCAAGTTAGATATATATAACATGGCCAGAATCGATCTATTTATAGTGTATGAGTCATAATTTGGCAAAATAGCTTTTGATCTGGCAGATTAACTGTTTGTACGGGTTGATCCAATATATAACTCCTTGGTCCAAATTGTTGATTTTCTTATAACTAAATCAGTGTGTCAGTTAAATTTATGAATCATATACTTTTACTAAATTGATTGAAGAGGTTTTATGCATTAAAAATACAGTTTGGGTTTGATCCCCTGAACCCGTATGACCTGTTTTCTTTTTAACTAATAAATAAGGTTGTCAAACTTGATTCGGAGAAGCAGTATCCAATTCCATTTATCTAATTTCTTAGAATGTTTTACGCTTAAAATATATACTTTGTGCGACTTTCGACCTCCCATTGAACCAAACCCGCCCGTTTCCTTTATTAACATTACCCATTGACCTGTTAGAGATAAAACATTACTTGTAAATCGAGCATTACAAGTATACGGGTCAAAACCAACCACCTCTGGAACAAGGGTAAGTTGAACTGATGGTTTCATTTTCTTTGTAGGACGTAGGGGCAACCATCCCATTGCCGCCAATATTCTGCCATCTTCCCATGGAGGAAATGAATATGGAAGGATCGCTTGATGATTGAAATTTTAAAAAAAATATATAGAAATATCGATTGTAAAAGACTTTGGTATGATAATTGTAGTTAAAGCTGCTCCGACTCTTCCTGCGCCTAGCATGTTGAATGTGCATTCATAGTGATTCGTTAAGTATGACTTATGAAACTTGCTTCCTCCCGTTTCTTTCATTTGTTTCCATTGTTATTTGTTCGTTTGTTTTTCCCTTATGGGGATTATTGTGGAATGTCGAAAAATGAGTAGGCATGAAAGTGTTTGTTCATTGCATCTGGTTTTTTTTTAAATTGTTTAATTTCGTGCAATTGGTCGACTTGTTTGCTTGTGTTAGCAATTTGTGTGAATCTTGGATCACTCGTTTGTGTATTAAAAAGCCAAAATATGTGGATCCAAGAAGGTTGATAACCATTAGTCAAATTGCTGAGATAAGTGTGGCCATGGCACATGTACATTGTCTCTATTGTAGGAAGATCTATAGCAAGTGTTTGGACATTAATCAGTTTTAGTGTGTTTAAATTACAATTTAAATATGATTAGTAAGTAATCTGCTTTTAAACCAACGTGCTCGCATGGAAAATAAAAATATAAAAATGGACGCTCTCCCAACTCGGTTCAACATCTCTCGACGCGGTATGGATATACACTCTCTTGCTTGCCCTATTTGTGATAATGGCATTGAGTCTTCGGATCATCTCTTCAAATGTGATATGTCTCGGCAGTTAGCTATTAAAGTCTCTTCATGGTGGAACGTTAATTATGAGGATATCAACTCTTACAACGAA
>BQNB010019930.1:0-66143 GCA_026074375.1 Tanacetum coccineum | reverse complement strand
CGAACACTAATCAAATCCCTGTGGACGACCTGGTCTTACCTAAAATATTATACTACATACGTGGGTTATACTTTAACTTGTGTGTTTCCAATTAATACTCGGTAAAACTAGTCTTATAAATTTAAAGCTTTCGAAACGCATCAAAAGTTTTTGGCGCCGCTGCCGGGGACTTTAAAGTTGTTCCATAATCATTTTTTTAAATAATTTTTAACCACTTTCTTTCTCAAAATCGTCGTATGGTTTTCTGTCAAACTGAACCATATAACTTCCTTGGATGTATACACGTGCTTCCAAAACTTGTTGAACCAATTCTTGAACCTAAACGAACCCTAAATCAAAGACTTCGTCGACGAAACAGGAGAGTTGCATTAGAACAAAGAAACAAACCACCTGCACAACCAAGAGTTGTTGACGTTCAAATTCTTAACATCAACTATTTCCATAACTTTCTTGATAACCTTGAAAATTACAATCCAATGGATGATGAACCAATGTGGTATGTGGACCGTGTTGTCGCTCCGACTCTCGGTTCCGTAATTACCACTCCTGAAACCGCAAATGAATTCGCCATCAAGGGTAACCATTTGATTCTTATCAAAGAAAACCAATTCGATGGTAGAATTAAAATCGATCCACACAAATACATTTATGAATTCCTCAGAATATGTGATATGTTTAAATACAGAGACAAAAAAAATAAAGTTGTCCGCCTAATGATGTTTCCCCTATCACTCACGAGTGAAGCAAAAACATGGCTGAATGAACTCAACGAATGAACTATCAAAACATGGGATGAACTTCGATCCGCTTTCATTAGCAGATTCTTTCCCCTAGCTCTTTTTGATCGACTCCTCATAGAAATCCGAGCCTTTTCTCAACATGAAAATGAAACCTTAACCGAAGCTTGACTCCGTATGAAAGAAATGCTCAGAAATCACCATGGTCACAATCTATCCAAAGGCAATATCATAAAAATCTTTTACCATGGTCTCAACAAAATAACATAAGAAGTCCTAAATACCACAGCTGGTGGTATTTTCTTTTATAAAACACCAAATCAAGCTTATAGCTTCTCGAAGACAAAGTCTTACTCAAGCTCGACTAGGCTAAAAACCAAAAATCTAAACCATCTCTTAAAAAACAGTTGCTTTCGCCGATGAAGGTAGTAGTAATTCTGACACTGACAAAATTATGGCCCGAATGGATGCCATGACCATGAAAATGAATGCTCATTATAAAGAATTTCAATCTCATTCAAAACAACCAAACCCCGATCATAACGATGATGACACACCTATGTCTCATGAAGAAGAAGCAAAATTCATGCAAACCTTCCGTCGTGCTCTTTTTTACAATGATTACCACGATCGTGACTCAAATCATGATAATTGGCGTTCCAGCGGAAGAAACGATTGCAATTGAGATAACTATCAATCTAATTCTAATGATAAACCTGACCTTCAAAAACAATTAAGCGATTTCATAAAAGCTCAACAATCAACCAATTCTTTTGTCAAAGATGCTTTTATGGATCTCAAAACCAAACTCGAAAGAATAACCAAAAATCATCAAGCCTCAATCCAAAATCTCGAAGCTAAATTCAACAAATTTGCTGACAAGCAATCTGGTCGACCTTCTGGATCTCTTCCTAGTAACACTCAACATTACCCAAAAGGTAGCTCATCTAAACCTTATCAACCACCGCAAGCTTGAAATGAGCAGGTAAATGCCGTATTTACGCGAAGTGGTAAATCCTATGACCCACCAATCAACCCAAATGATCAACAAAATGATTTCAAAACTCCTATCAACTTCGATAGCGACGAGGAAGATGAAGAACCTACACCTCAACCCAAACCTAAAGATCTAAAATCGGCCAAAGAAAATCCAAGACCTAAACCATATAAACAAAAGATTCCATATCCTCAACGCCTCAGAAAAGAGAAAATGGAAGCTTAATATGGAAAATTCCTCAACATGATTTGAGCCGTTCGAGTCAATGTTCCTCGTATCGACGTTCTAGCAAAAATGCCAAACTATGGAAAAAAATTTAAAGAACTCGTTAGCAATAAGCACAAGCTTGAACAAATTTCAGCCGCTTTCCTGAGCGATGAAAGTTTTGCTTTAATCCAAAACAAAGTTCCACCAAAACTCGAAAACCCCGAAATTTTCCTCATTCCATGTAATTTCAACAAAGCTTTCTCATGTGATGCTTTAGCCGATCTTGGTGCTAGCATTAATCTCATGCCGTATTCTCTATATGCAAAATTATCTCTCGAAACTCTCAAACCCACTAAAATGAGCGTAAGATTAGCCGACAGATCATTCCAATACCCTGTTAGAATAGCTGAAAATATGCTCGTTGAAGTTGGCAAATTCACCTTTCATGTAGATTTTGTTATTCTCAAAAATGGAAGAAGACGGGAAAGTTCCTCTAATCTTAGGGAGACCTTTCCTCCATATTACCGATGCAGTAATTCGAATTAAGCAAAAACAACTCAATCTTGGAGTTGGAACTGAACGTATGACTTTTCATATGGATTTTGCAATGAAACACTCTTATTCAAACGATGATACATGTTTTAGTATTGACATTATCGATGAAATCTTAGAAGAATATTTCGATGCTCTTCTCGATGAAGGTAGTAAAATCCTTCATTTCATCGAAGGAACCATCCTCGAAGAAAAACTCTTTGCTGAATTTGATGAATTCATTGCTATGACCGCCGAAGAAAACTCTGAATCTGAATTCGACATCAAAGAACCACCATTCGAAAAAATCATCTTTAACACTGATTATAAGATCAAGACATCTTTTGAAGAACCTCCTACGGATCTTGAACTCAAACCTCTTCCTGATAACTTAGAATATGTATTCTTGGAAGAACCCTCTTTGTGACAACCGTGACTTGAGCAGGTTAGTCAAACCATTAGAGTTGTCTAAAGTATTTATATGTGATATAATTGTGTGCTTATGTGATCTTATATGAGTATTTGATATCAATCTGTGATGCGTGTTCATCTATTAGTGATTGAATTGTGGTTTTGGTAGCTATTTTATTTCGTTCACATTATTGTGACAATGGAAATGATAGCATGATTTTATGCGTTATTGTGTAATTTGGTGAATAATGGAAGTATGAGCGTAAAGAGTATATAATGTATTTGTAGGAATGAATTAAGTCTAGTATTTAAATTAATTAAGCATAGGTTTTTTTAAATTAGGAAAGTAATTATGAAATGAAATTTATAAATATTAAGTTTAAAACTAGTTTTTATTTAAAAGGTTTGCAAAATTAATAAAGGGTTTTTATAAAAATAATAAAAATAAAGGGGTAAATATGTATTTAATAATAATAAAATAATAATAAAAAAATAAAAAAATTAAAGGGGTGTTTATTCGGCTGGTTTTAAAAGAAAAAGAAAAAAAAGAAAACTAATTTGAGTGCAATTAGGAGTCTAAGTATTATAAATACAAAAATAAAGAAAACCCTAAAACACTTCTTCTCTCCCTCTTGGTTTTGTTCGGCCGAATCCCTCAAGAAGAAAAAAAAATTAATCAAGAACCAAGGTGGTGATTCGTGTGGTATCGAGTAAAGGTTTAGGTATGATCTTAATTAAGTTCTTGTTTAATCTTTTTATAATTAGTAACTTTAATTGATGGATAAATTAGGGTTTATAAATTTTCTGTAAATTAATGATATAAAACTATATGGGTGTGTTCGGGAATAGATTTAGAGCATGTTGGTGTAAACGGTTTAGTTTAGAACGCGTTAAATTAAAAGTTAGGGTTTGGCAGAATTTTAGGTCATGTTGATTAAATGATATCTCAATCATAAAAACGAGTTTGGGGATGAATCTTATGCCTAAATTGAAGTTCAGAGAGTCTAGTTTTCAAAAAGTCCAGCTCCGAAAGGTTTTGAGTTCGGGAAGCTAGTCAAATAATTTTTACAAGAAAAGTTATCAAAACAGTAAATTCGGGTCAGATTTTGGTCTGATTTCGGGGAGTAAAACCCCTAATTAAAAGTTGAATTGAGGTTAGCCAAAAATCAGAGGTCATATTTTATGTGTATTAACTCCAGCTCAAAGCACAAGTCCTAAATCATTGTCTAAGTATTTTTAGAAAAATCAAACTTTTTTGGTATGCGTTCAGATCCGAATTTGAGTACTTTGTGATGTTGATTTTTTTATAAAATAGTTAGGCTTAATATTATTTTTTCTAAAAAATCACAGTAGTTCATAACCCCATTGGGAAGGTATGGAATGAAAGAGGAAAAGTCAATTTGATGATTTAGTATTTTATTTGTGGTCATAAAGTGAATACAAAATTCTGCCGAAAAACTGAAAAACTTGAATAAATGAATTAAGGGTATAAGAGTATAAGAGAGATATGGGAAGTATGGTAAGGATTTATAACCATAATATAAACTTATAAATCCATCAATTGATTGTCACATCGTCTTGGGCATTTATCCTAATCGCGTGTAACATGTGTTTTCTTGTGTTTAGTTGATTTTGAAGATTTTGTGAAGTAGTAGTGCATCAGGTGAGTTTCATAGTCCTATTTTTTATTTTTAAATTGGGATGGAAATGATGCAAATGTTTTGAAATATTTTATTGCTGTGATTATGTGTTATAAATTGCGTATGAACTGAAGGTCCTTGTCAAAACTGAATGGATCTTTGCAGCCTATAAAGGATGATAGCCAAGATGTATAAATACAAATGACTATATAGAGTGAACTCGTCTGTGGTAGCAAGAGATCGATTGGTAAGCCGGGATCGTTCGTGAGGATTTGGGTGTTTCAATTCGATAAAGATTTCAATGATAATAGTCCTAAGATGCAAACAAACATGATGTAGTAATACGAATAATAAAATAGATGTACTTGGATGGATTCAATTTGGGAATCTGATTCGATATTATGATGGCAACGACTAACAATTTGATTAAAAGATAGGAGTTTAATCATTTTTAAAACATTTAGCCTTCGTCAAGACCGAAGTGACAAAAATAAGCTATAAGTGAAATCAATCATTCCATACCCAAAACAACCTCTATGGATTTGATTTTCGCGATTCGTATTCACAATCCATAGGACATCGAGAAATTAATTCTTAGTATACCCAACAGCGCTTAAGAAATGTCAATACAAAAGTAGCGGATCGTAGACCAAGATTGCGACAATGATTGATTAACAATACCCCTTTCGGCCTATCATATTCTCAACAAACAATCCGGTTGATTAAACTAGGTCACATAGAACATAAGTAACAAATGAGAGCTAAGACTTGGCTTGAAAATGAAATAAGACTATGCCACACAATCATAAACAAATCATCATACCACAAACATCATCTAACCAATGCACAAAAAGGGACTAGCCACTCATGGTAAATAAAGACATAATTCTAGAAATTAATGCATTCATAAACATAATAAGAGTCTTATAAAAGTATTGCAAAGGATAATGAAATGCAAACTAGGAAAATGACAAACTTGTAACTTATATGGATCCTTCCTCCTTGACTTTCCTGGAGCTTTTCCTGGACTTTTATGGCTTTGAAGTAGGAGGTGGCTAAATGAATTAGGTTTTTGGTTATAAAAGAGTTGGGTATTGTGTTAAAATAGGCATAGAGGCATCTATTTATACTAATTGATTTATGGCGTTCCTAAGGGGCTAAGGGGGTGACCAAGTGGTTTAGAGGTTCTAGATCCTTCATGATTACTCAGGTTTCTTCAAGAGTGAAATAGAAAACGTAGACACCAAGAGCCGGGCGGCACACTGTCTGCCGGGCGGCAGGATCTCCAACCGGGCGGCTAGGAGGTCGTCCGTGGAATCTTTTTATTAGACTTTGCGTTTAAGGTCCTTGCTTGAGTTGTGCTTGGCCGTGGGCCTTCGTTCTTCATCATATCTTCATTACAACTTGATCTCAGGTCTTGGAAGCTTGAATAATCAGATTTCTTCTACTCGAGATGCTTCTGCACTTGATCCTGATACGGGATTCTTCGTACTTGAGATAAACTTCGCTTATTCTTTTCTTTTTCTTTTGTTTTCATGTACATGGCTGCAATTACACTAGAAAGCGTGTTTTGACATAATCGAGTAATAAAACCATAGGTAACTGACCAAATAACCAATACAAAAGTACAAATAACGTTCCCAAAACATACTCAATTTAAGCGTTATCAAATCCCCCCACACTTAACCTTTGTTTGCCCTCAAGCAAATCTTAGAAAGCAAAATCCACATCCAGGTTATTTGGAAAATGAGATGCAAATTTATCAAGTACGAGTACTCGATAAGTCCAAGTGTACACATCAAAGAAACTGCTAACTGTTTTTAACGGAAAAAGGTACGGGTATATGATTTGGTTTATAAAACAGAAGTGTACAAACCACTATGTTGCTAGCTACCGCATACCACTATCTTTATGAATCTCGAGATAAACATATTACTTTATTTCACTGTATCACGACTTAGCACATTGGCTAATCGATACCAATTTTCTTCATCTTCCTTCATCTTCATAAGATTTAGCACATTGGCTTTATTCACTTTTTTTTATTTCTTGTTTCTTTTTTTTATTTCGATCAACCTCCGATCGGTATGCTAGCAAAGGATTATATGTCCTTAAACATGGAGCTAGCAACTTTCTCAAAGATTCATAAGGATTTCCCACATATCTACCATCGATCCACGTAGCTAGCAACCAACCAGTAGACTTCGGTTATTTAGGTAAAGCTAAACTAGGTGTAATATTTCTCTTTTTAAAACAAAGGATGGTACAGCTGATAAATGGGACCATGCAAAATGTTAAACTAACCAAGATGGTTAGCTCAAGGCATTAAAGCGTAATTTTAAAATAAACCGGTGTTATTCTGACTGGTTTCTTATCACGTGTATACACTTATTACTGGGACACATCTTGTTTTAGTGGATTAGATCTAAAATACATGAAAACAACTACATTACAAGGGCAAACAAAATTTTAGTTACCTCAGAAATTTAAAAACCACCTCTTTTTCCCTATTCTCTCCCCCACACTTACGTTTAACATTGCCCTTAATGCGGCAAAAACGAATAAAAGTTGAAATAGGGAAACAAGAGAAAGACCAGGTATCCATGCATGTGCAGTAGTAATTGAGCTCCCAAGTGCGTCATTTCCTACAATAATCTTCTACAAAATACAAAACGTAGACACACACACACACACACACACACACACACACACACACACACACACATATATATATATATATATATATATATATACTAGTTACGTAACTCGCCCAATGGGCGGGTTTGTTTCATAAATCTTTTTTGAAGACAATATTTGTCGTTTAGTTGTAATGGATTTTGTGTTTGTGTTAACATAAAATCTTAATTCCTCTTTTTTGTTTCATTATATATAGTACGACGTATAGTCGTTCGTGAACACTGTATTTATTAAAAGGAAACCAAACTTTGATGTGTATGCCCAATGGACGTGTTCGGTTCATGCATGTTTTTTGAAGACAATTTTTTTGTTTGTGTTAACATAAAATCTTTATTTCCCTCTTTATCCGGTTTCAATATTATAATAGTTTACATATTGATCCTTTGATAGAAAAACGGTCTTTGTTTAATAGCAAACCAATCTTTGATAGTGTTTGCTCAACGGACCGATTTCGTTTCATAAATCTTTTGAAGACAATCTTGACGTTAGTAGTAATGTTTTTTGTGTTTGAATTAGTTTAAACTCATGTTGAACCTATTATTAATAGAACTCATCCTAGGAAGGGCGATCAATTGCGTAAACAATATAACTATTGCAAAAGATACGGCAAGTCTAATTTCACATGTCTAAGTCGACTTCTGAATTTAATAACACAAATGTTTAATTAACCATCTCCACCTCATTGTGCTAGAAGTTTCAATCGGTTATAAACAGAGCCGAAGCTTCGATTAAGAGTCTTAATATTCATGACTCTCGAACTATAACTGATTACATAAATACTTCACATGACACATATTCGATATCCCTATGGTTAAGAATAAATACCACTACTTTTTTTATATGGAGTACATCTTATGATTTCCACTACGCTGGATAGATACCAATAAAATCTAGTGAATGTTAATGGTTAATATATTTTGAAGTATATCTTGATATATTTTTGAAGATTGTTTTTTTTAAATATATTATTATAGTTTTGGATAATAAAACGCAAATGGTGGCTTGGTTCAGTTGGTAAACTTAATTGGAACTTAAACCTAGATCATAAGTTCGAAACTTGCCATGAACAATATTTTTAAAAAAAATTGTAAATTAAAAAAATCGAAAATTAAAAAAAATCCAAAAATAAATATGAAAATAAAAAAAAAATTTTAATTTTAAAAAAATAAAATCCGAAAATTTAAAAAAATCCAAAAATTAAAGAAAATAATTATGGAGTACATCTTAATAATTATAGAGTATATCTTAATATATATTTTGAAGTATATCTTGATATATTTTTGAAGATTGTTTTTTTTTAAATATATTATTATAGTTTTGGATAATAAAACATAAATGGTGACTTAGGTCAGTTGGTAAACTACTCGGAACTAAACCCTAGGTCACAAGTTCGAACCTTGCCATGAACAATATTTTTTTTTTAAAATCCAAAAATTAAACTATTCAAAAAAATTAATGCAAAATGTGTGCCATGTTATCGTTGAGGTGGCATCTAGTCACTAATTATATTTAACACCACTCATAGATAGCCCCCGATGTAGTACGATATAGGATATATATATTTTATAAAGTCTCACAGCACCCCCACACTTAAGTTTGATTGCGGGTGCGGACGTTTTAAACTAAAAAAAAAACAGAAACTAAATTTATGAAATACACGGGTTGCCTCTCGAGAAGCGCTTGATTTTTGGGTGAGTCGTCAGTCAGACTCTGTTGTTCCTTTTATTTCTTTCCAAGCGAGATTCTTTCGCTTGGGACATACAGAATATTCTCGATCACTGTTCCTTTTCCAGTTTCATCTAAATCATACAGCTTAGCTTCGTTACAAGTGTTTTCCACTACACTGTAAATGTATGGTTTTTCTGATGCCCATGGCATAGTTTCATGATAGCTGGCTGGAAATGGTGCCATGAATGGAATAGCCTTCATTCTTCCTTCCTCACACATGAGGTGAATCTCTTCTGTGGTAAGTTCATTCAGTTGCTCCTCATCGTGGTAGAGTTTAACACGGTGTCCGTTAACAATGAAGCTTCATTTATGTTTGTCATATAATTCAACATATCCTGAATGGGATAACCATGTTTGACTATGAACGGTCCACTCCACTTCGATATGAGTTTTGGAGCTTTGAACTTGTATTTAGAGTTGTACATGAGAACTTTGTCTCCGGCCTTAAATTCTTTTCTAACTCTAAGTTTCTTGTCATGATAGGCTTTGGTTCGAGCTTTGTAGAGTTTGGAATTCTCATACGCCTGAAGTCTTAACTTATCGAGCTCATGCAACTGCAAAAATCATTTTTCTCCTGCAAGTTTAAGATTAGGATTGCAACTTCGCAAGGCCCAGTAAGTGCGATGTTCGATTTCAAACGACAAATGCCATGTTTTTCCATACAAAAGTCGGTACGGAGTGGTGCCGATTGGAGTTTTGTAGGCTGTACGGAATGCCCACAGAGCGTCATCTAGTTTTCTCGATCATATAGACAGATTGTCTTTGACTGTCTTTTTTAGAATTCTTTTTAAGGCTTTGTTGGTGTTTTCAACTTGGCCACTATGGTTGAGGAATGTAAGTAGTGGCTATACTATGATGTACTCCAATCTTTTAGATTTTCTTATCTTTTCTCTATTTAACGGTTACATAAGTGAGTTCCTCTGTCACTAATGAGAGCTTTCGGGATTCCGAAACGAGAGAAAAGCTTTTTCAAGAAATTGACTACAACACGTGCGTCGTTAGTGGGTAAAGCTTCGACTTCTGCCCATTTAGACACGTAATCAATTGCAACAAGAATGTATTCAAACTTATGGGATTTCAGGAAAGGTCCCATGAAATCAATTCCCTATATGTCAAAAATTTCACTAACTTGGATGTTGTTCAAAGGCATCTCGTCTCGATTGTGAAAATGCCACCAAGAACGTTGGCAGGCATTACAACTTTGTACGAGAGTCTGTGCTTCTTTGAATATGGTTGGCCAATAAAATCCAACATCAAAAAGTTTCTTTGCGGTAATCGAAGGTCCATAATGTCCTCCAGTAGGACCATGATGACATTCATAAAGAATTTTTTGAGTTTCCGAACCGTGAACACATCTTCTGATCATGCCATCGGGGCATGCTTTAAAAAGATACGGTTCGTCCCAAAAATAATGCTTAAGTTCTGAAAAGCGAACTTACGAGGCAAACGCTAAGCGTGAGAGGTTAACTCTTTCCTTAAAATTCCTCAACTAGATAGTTGCAAAGTCACAAACCTCTACTTTTTTCTCGTCAGTTGAGATACTCATAAGCAATTCGTCAGGGAACTCGTCGTTTATTTCTTCTTTCCTAAGCTCTTTGAGATTGGGTTTCTCAAGTCGTGATAAGTGATCTGCTATCACGTTTTTTGCTTACTTTTTATTTTTGATTTCAATATCAAACTCTTGAAGCAGTAAAATCCAGCGAATAAATACGTGTTTGGCTTCTTGTTTGAAACAAGACATATTTGTATTTTGCAAGTGATCTGTGAACACAACTGTTTTGAGAGAACAAGGTATGATCGAAACTTGTCGAATGCAAAAACTACTAACTAACTAGCGAGTAACTCTTATTTTTTTCTCGTCACCGTAAAGTTTTTGTTGTGCGCGATTCAAGTTTTGGCTGGCTGAAGTAGATGGGGCTAAAATGTTTTTTTCCAATCGCGCTGGCCTACGCGAGCTCTCCTACAACATTGTCCATGCGATCGCACAATAAGTTCAAAATCGGTATAGCGACCAATTAGGTGAAGACCATAATGGTGCGTTTTTAACTTTTCTTTGCAGTTATCGAAAGCCTTGTTTGCATCTTCATTTGAAGTTAAAAGCTGAATCACACACACACCAGAAGTTCAGTCCATAAAGACAGGAGATTTTGGAAAAATCTTTAATGAATCGGCGATAGAATCCAGCATGTCCTAAAAAACTTCTAACGACTTTGACAATAGTGGGTGGTGGTAACTTAGCTATCACATCGATTTTTGCTTTGTCAACCTCCAGTCCTTTACTGGAGACTTTGTGTCCTAGCACAATTCCCTCAGTCACCATGAAGTGACACTTCTCCTAGTTGAGAACTAGGTGTGCTTGTTTATAATGAATTAGCATCTGCTCGAGATTAGTTAAGCACAAATTGAATGAATCTCTAAATACTGAGAAATCGTCCATGAAAACTTCCATAGAGGTTTTGAGCATGGCTATCATGCACCTTTGAAAAGTTGTTGGTGCGTTGCAAAGACTAAAGGGCATACGCTTGTAGGCGTAGGTTCCATAAGGGCAAGTGAAAGTGGTCAGGTAATTCCAGGATCGGGGATCGACTGGTTCTTATGGAATTTAGAAATTATCTGGAAATATCCCCGAGAAAACAAAATAACTTGTTTCCTGCTAATCTGTTGTCCATCAATTGAATCCATGAAGGGAAGAGGAAAATAATCCTTTCGGGTGTCTTCGACAACGTACGGAAGATCGATACAAACTCGCCATCCTGAACAGTACTTGTAGGAACAAGTTCGTAATCATCAAATTCACCACGGTCATTTCCTCCCTTCATTGGAGAGGCAGTGTACTATGGACTAACCCAAAGACAAACTTCGATGCATAAATGATAGGTGAATACCAGCGTCTAGAAGTTTGATAATCTCTTTCTTAACAACTTCTTTCATGTTAGGGTTAAATCGACCGTTGTCTTTGGAATGACAATTTTTTGACCATCGTCCCTCAAAGTTGATTTTGTGTTTGCAAAAGAAGTGCTAATCCCTGGAATATAGATGGTTTTTCCAGCGAAAATGCTTCCTTAAGATCTTTGAGAAATGAAACAAATGTTTATCCTTTGTCCTTTCATTTTGTTCGAGTAAGGCTGATATGACTACTGGAAGAAGATAATTTTCCTCCAGAAAGGCATATTCCAAGGGGAAAAAAAGGGGGGGTATGGGGGTTTCAGAAGGAGGTTTCATCTCACAAGATCGGTAGTGATCTTGATATAAGTTTTTTGATTCTAGCTCAATCGTATGGGTGGTAATTCCTCAAAATCGTCTTTGACTTCATCCTCTTGAACATTTCCTGTCATAAATTCTTTAAATTCTTTGTCGAGCGGTGTCTCGCTTATCAATTCGGATGTACTCAGGAATGGTTTAGAATCGTCGAGCAGAGCATTGAGTTCATCCTCAGTTACTTCATCGATAACATCCATGCGGAAGCATGTGTCATCATTTAAGTGAGAATGTTGCATAGCCTTATCGATAAGAAAGGTTGCTCTATCTTCCCTAATTCCTAAATTGAGTCCTTTGTTCTTAACTCTTAACTCTTATGATAGCATCGGCAGTGTGCAAGAATGGTCTTCCTAAAATTAGAGGGACTCTATCATCTTCCTCTATTTGTAAGATAACAAAATCGACAGGGAACACGAATTTCCCAACTTAAACGAGCATATTCTCAGCAACTCCCATAGGGTATTGGTAGGTATGATTTGCTAATCGAATACTCATCCTTTTGGGTTTCAGAGTTGTTCCAGAAAGTGCATCGTACAATGAATATAGGCATCAGGTTAATGATTGCGCAAAGATCTGACAAGGCGAGATATTCAACTGAGTTTGCGAGTTTGCAAGGGATCAGAAAACTTTCGGGGTCTCTAAGCTTCGGTGGGAGCTTGTTTTGAAGAATTGCTGAGCATTCCTCAGTTAAGAAGGCAACAGAGATTTGCTCCATCTTACTTTTGTTGCTTACAAGATCTTTCAAGAATTTGCAATAATTGGGCATGCCGGCTAGGACGTCAACGAGGGGTACGTTGATCCCGACTTCCTTGATCATGTCTAAAAACTTGGCATATCGTGCCTCTATCTTTTCTTTATGTAAGCATTGAGAGTATGGAATTTTTGGCTTATAGGCTTTGAGTGGCGGTGGATCGACATGGGTTGGTTTCTTGGGTAGAGGTTCTGTCTCTTTCTCGACTTCATCAGCCTCGTCCTCACTATCGTCAAGGAAGACGGCGGGCTTAGCGTTTGGGTTAACTGGTGGATCATAAGTCTTGCCACTGCGTGTGAATACGGCATTCACGTTCTCAACACTTCGAGTAGGTATGCGGTGTGTCGTAAATTGGTTATCGTTTGATGTTAAGGTATCAATTTTTTGGGTGTTGCACATGGATGTACCCGTGGGTCTTGAGGATTGGTGATCAAAAATTCTACCAAACTTTGTTTTCCGTCCTTGTTCGACTTTGGTTTTGAGATTATAGAATTGGTTTTTGACAAAGTCATTTGCTACCTTTTGTGCAACAACGAATTCTCATGGTTTTTTCGAATTCTGATTCATCTGGTTTCTTTTCGGGTAAACGTAAAATTGGCGGGTTTTCCTCACTTGGGTTTGAGTTTCAGTTTTCATCATGATAGTGTGATTGATGATCACGCCAAAATCCAGAATTTCGACCATAATAATTTCTTTGATACCCTCCTCGATATCCTCCGGAGGCATAATTTGCTTCTTCCTTCTTGGGTCCTCACATAGGTTTATCATCACAATCTGACAATGGATGAGGTCTTCCACATTTGTTGCATCCATCTCTCATTTCTTTCATATCTCCTTTGATCTCTTTGAATTGTGAGTCGATCCTCGTTGTTAAGGATTCCATTTTCTCCAATAGCGGTGAGTGTTCTTCGCTTTCAGACAAAGCAATGGTTTTTCGAATGGGCTTAGCTTTGTTTTCTTTCGACCAATCGAGTTTAAGAAGAGCTCGATCCTCAAGCAACCGATGTGCTTTATTTAGAGTTTAGTAGAGGACAATTCCTACGGCGTCTAAGGAAGGGCTTGGGATGGGTTTCAACTATTCCATCGTAAAGGATTTGGATTATGGGATCCTCGTCCTAAACCCATGTCCATGACAACTACGAAGTAGATCCTTCATACGAGCCAAAGCGTCGACAAGGGATTCGTGATTTGTTAGGGTAAACCTCAAATATCTTCATAGAGTCGGTCAAACATTGTTGTGGGAAAGATTCGTCTTACGAAACTTGTCTCATTTCTTCCCAAGTGGTTATCACACCGGGAACTATATTAGTTCGTTAAACCAAATCTTGGCTTCTCCCGCTAGGGATGATGGAAAAAGTTTTGGAGTTGATGGCATCCGCATATGTGTTTGCTATAACGTAACATTCTACCCACTATCGACAAATTTTGGTGAAGTGCTTGTGGCGGATCGGTTCGTGAGCGTCCGTGCGAATCGTCGACCTTGATCATACTGAAAGGTAGTTCCTTTGATGTGAAGTTGTCTCCAAGGTCAACTCTATGCGACCAGCGTCAGCTCCGAGAGTGGGTGCTACGGCCTGATTATTTTCCCACATGGGTTGGTCGTCACAGCCATTTGTGAAAGGTATGGACAAGAAATGGCTAATAAACTACTGTCGCTTATCGAATAAGATTCTCGAAAGGTGTATATTTAGGCTTTAGAAACACGGCCTTCAATGGTAGACCGGATTTCGCTTCTTTATTCTTTCTTACTGGTTTTGGTGGATAAAAACGATTCGGGTTAGATATCAGGAGTAGTTAGGTCTTGTCCGCAATTAACCTGTTTGCATGGTAAGCTAGACTCTAGTCAAGATAAACAAACCTAAAAGGCGATTTTGAAAATGTAGATAAAAGTTGGATTTTTGTCAGAAGTGCCAGTCGGAGCGCAAGAGGCTGCTGTCGGGCGGCTGGGTACCGCGTCGATAGGTAGTGCCGGCGGCAAAGTGGCTGCCGCCAGGCAGCACCAATTCTGTGATTTTTTTTTGCAAGGCACTTAAGACGATGGAATCACGAGATCTAAATCGAAAACACGATCAAATCCAAAATCACGACAAGGGCGCGCTAAAAAACTTGATGCGTGCGATACGGGTCAGTTTTAAATTTATAACTCGGTATACCAAATTCTTAAGCAACACATACGAGTAAGTGAACTCGTCCATGGAAGTAAGAGAACGCTATGTGTAAGGCCGGGTCGTTCGCGGAGAGATTTGGGTTGATTTCAATCGAAAAAAAATAAAAATTCAATGATAATAGTCTTAAGATGCAAACAAACAATGATGGAAGTAATTCGCTAATAAAATAGATATAATTGGTTGGATTCAATTTGGGAATCTCATTCGATTAATTGAGAAACGACCAACAAGTTTGATTATAGAATTTGGGGGTAATCCTTTTTAAAACTTTTAGCCTTCGTCAAGACTCGAAGTGACAAAAATAAGCATTAAGTAAAATCAATCAATTCAAGACCAAAACAACCTCTATGAGTTTGATTTGTGGTTCGTTTCACAAACCATAGACATTGATAACAATGTCTAGAAATACCCAACCTCTTAAGAAATGTCAATACAAAAGGTAGCCCGATCGAAAGATAAAAAGGCTGACCATGATTCATGAACAAAACCCCTTACCGGAGGGGGTAGTGGATGGGAGGGGTTGGCGGGGGGGTGGGGTCAACAAACAATCCGGTTGATAAAACTATGTCACATAGAACATAAGTACAAATGGATCTAAGACTTGGCTTGAAATTGAATTAAACATCCACACAATCATAATCGAAATCATCAAACTACAAACATCATCTAACCAAGCACAAAAGGGACTAGCCCACTCATCGTGAAAATTAACGACATAATTCCATACTTAATGCAATCACAAACAAAATAATATGTAACAAAATATGCAAAGGATAATGAACTGCAAACTAGGAAAATACAAACTTGTACTTAGATGGATCCTTCCTCCTTCTTAGACTTACAAAACCTTTTTTCTTCCTTATAGCATTTTTTATTACTTTCTTATACATTCTTCTTCCATTAATAAAGTTCTTTCTCATTTTTAATTTATCTGCATATTAACGTTTTTGGCACATTATGTCTCCTTGACTTTTTTCTACCTCCTTTCGTTACTAATTCTTTAATATTTTGATGAATTGAATATTCCCTAGTTTTGTTAATTTTATATAGTATTTTTCTTCCTCTTCTTTCTTTCCTGAGCATTTTCTGGACTTTTATTACGGATTTGGAGAGTAGTGTGGCTATAGAATTAGGGTTTTTTG
This sequence comes from Tanacetum coccineum, assembly GCA_026074375.1. NCBI lineage: Eukaryota > Viridiplantae > Streptophyta > Magnoliopsida > Asterales > Asteraceae > Tanacetum > Tanacetum coccineum. Next base: position 49,876 of record BQNB010019930.1, on the reverse strand, counting down.
TTTAGAGAATATTGTGGATTGTGTGTTAAAATGCGGCATAGAGGTCATCTATTTAACACTGATTTGTGGCAGACCATGGGCTGAAAGGGTTGTCCAAATTCCGGTTTGAAGTAAGAGGTCTAGATCCTTCATGTTTACTCAGGTATCTCAAGAGGAATAAAAAACATGGGCCCCAAGAGCCGGCGCACACTGTCGTCGGGCCGGCAGGATCTCTGCCGTTGCGGTCTGGAGTTCGTCTGTGAATCCTTGTTATTGTACTTGGCGTTTAAGGTCCTTGTTTGAGTTGTACTTGGCCGTGGCCTTCGAACAATCCTGCATATCTTCATTTACAACTTGATCTCATCGCGGTCTAGTTGAAGCTTTTGAAAATCAGATTTCTTCTACTCGAGATGCTTCCGCACTTGATCTTGATACGGGTTTCTTCGTACTTGTGATAAACTTCGCTTATTCCGTTCTTCTTCTCTTGTTTTCCTGTACTTGGCTGCAATTATACTAGAAAGCGTGTTTCGACATAATCGAGTAATAAAATCATAGGTGATTGACCAAATAACCAATACAAAAGTACGAATAACGCTCCCAAAACTTACTCAATTTGAGCGTTATCAGTATGGACATTACATGGCTATTATATGACTATGTGTTACATGTGTTGTTTGGGATCGGATGAGTACGCCTACTCAGTGAGATTGTGATATTGATTTGGGATCAGATGAGTACGCCTACTTAGTGGGAGCGGATGGGTACGCCTACCCAAAGTGAAAGTTTTGTGTAGAATAATTCTGGGTGAGCTTGGTTGCTTAATAGTTTCCAGCTATTTCAAAGCCCGAATGTGAAAATTTAAGTATGTGAATATGATGAATTGATATGGAGTTGCTGTAGCATAGGTTCAGGATAGTTTCATTATTGTTCCTGCTTAGTTTTGATAATCACAGTTAAAAGCGAGTAAATATTGCTTGTCTAAAACCTATGACACCCACCAACATTATTGTTGATGTTATAAGCATCCATTGTCATTTTTATGTGAGCATCTTAATAATGTAAGTTAGGAAGATTGCTAGTGTAGTCCGATAGGCTATGCATGCAGAGTAAACTCCTTAGTTATCATTTTTTACATGTTATTGGATTGATACTTGACAGTTTTTAGTTATTAGATAAAATTTGTTTATGTCCATTGTATTAGGAGCGATGGACCTCTTTTACTCAATAACAAGACCTTTTTTTCTTGTGTTAGGTATTGTCATGACACTTTGTGTCCATTTGTTTGATTTATGCATTTTAGTTTTTCACAATTGTTGACACCATTGTGTGTGAATACCAGACCGTTACATCTCGTGTTTCCGCCTTGGCGGGGTGTGACAGATTGGTATCAGAGCCAATGGTTATAGAGAAGTAGGTTTTTGAACCTAGACTATAACCTAGGAGTCCTTCATATAGCTGCATTATAGGGTTTAATGTTTTTAATATACTAAGTATCATATATTCTCGTTTTTAAATATCCGAAAGCATATATTCTATGTTAGTCTACTATAATCAATCTATATAAAAATATATACTATATACTAATTATTATTTTTAGTCCGTTGACTCGACACGCCCCCTTACCCGTAAGAAATTCTGTTGGGGAATCGTTGTCCCAACTGGACTTAAGTGCTATATGGATCCAGCGACAGGGCTTAGAATGAAAGGGGCGAACCGCAAATGCCGAATACACATTGACCTGTATCCGTGCCGAGTTGAGGAAAAGTTGATTATGAGAAAATTGGAAGGAAAATGGATCATGAAGAAGGAAATGATAATGATTTTAAAGGATGGCACAATCTCTGAATTCCCTGGATACACCTCATCTAAGGAAGAAGAGGAGGAAGAAAGAAGAGGAGGAGGAAGAGGAAAAGGAAGAGTCAGAAAAGAAGAGATCGAAGGAGGCGTCAAAAATAGGGTCAAACTCCGAGTCTTCAGGATATGCAGCATCTGACAATGAAGTGGAGTCAGATCTCGAGTCCACAGCAAGGAGTGAACCCAAGTGTAAGGAGATGAAAGATACTTGTGAGAGTGGCGGTCGACCTAAACCAGATTCATCTTAGCTATTCCTGCCTATATGTTACCCGATTATCCATCTCATTTCATGTTTTGAAAATTTTAGTTCGATTTTTTTCTATGGTTGGAGCCATGTTTAGGAATGTTTACTTTCGACTTTTGGATTTTCAAGTATTTTAACATTATGACTTAAGTATTTGTTGGATTATTTCCGCGTGTGATGAGTTGAATGATATAATTATGTGTTTTAGTGGTGTGTTAACCTTTAAGAAGTGACGTCCACTAGGAAGGGATTAACACTTAAGAAAAGGGGGCATCTATAATTATGGTGGCCAACATAATTATAAATGCTCCACAACACAAGTGGACTTGCAGGTATGATTACATGGAATGATGATGAACGCATTAAATGATGTTGGTATACAATGTACGTAAATGTGAATGTATAGAGTATGAATAAGATTATGGGATTGTGAAATCCTTATTATATCGTCTATTTATATAAATATTTATCTTTTAAAGAAATGGCCCAGTCCCTACAAGCGGCCCTAGCAACGATGATAACCCCCCGACAACGCTGCATCAATCGCGCAACAATTGCAAAACAATCTTCCCTCGATCGACACCCACGTAACTAATATTGTTAACAATGCAAATGCAAATGGTGAAAATGGGGGAATGGCAATGGAGGAACAATGATTGTTTCTTACAAAGCAAGACTTTCTTGGTCTTGTAATCCCCCAGACTATGATGGGAAAAGGTGGTGCGGTAGCAACTTACTAGGTGGATCTTGAGAAAATGAAAATCATTAATAGAAAATATCGGATTAACTGAAAATCAAAAGGTGAAGTATGCTGCATAGTTTCCTTCATAAATAAACGCCCTGGCTTAGGACCACCTAGGTTCAGGAAGAGGGCCGTGAAGCTATTTATAGGAATGACATGGGATCGAGTTCAAGGCGTGCTGTTAGAAGAGTTTTTGTCCAAGTATCGAAATGGAGAATTAGGAGATAACTTCAGGAATCATAACTATGGATTGTGTGCTAATCAGCGGAGTATACTGATCGTATTCCATGAGTTGGCAATACTATCCCACACTTGCACTCCTGAGTCGAATCGCACGAAGGTAAAATACCGGATTGCACTCAAATTCGAAAATGCTCCAAGCAACTCAACCAACTATGATACAGAGTGCTATTCTTACGACTGTGATACTTACTGATGAGGCGGTCCGTTGTGGTACATTGACAAGTAGTGAGAAAAAAAATGAAGTGGAAGAAACAAGTAAACAAAGAGGTTCATGGAAAAATAATAAGAAGGCAAAAGTGGGAAAAAGGATTTGTAGCGACAACTCCTCCTAGAAATGTGAATGTGGGCGCATATCCTAAGTGTACTAAGTGTTTTACCTACCATCCAGAAAGTGGACCTTGTAGGTTGTATTTTAACTGTCAGAAACCAGGTCACTTTGCCAGATATTGTCGGGCGCCGGTTAAACAGGTGGCTCCAATTAGTGCTGTTAGAATGGAAAATAATCAGAGGGTTTGTTATGAATGTGGGAGCTCTGATCATCTTCGCAATACTTGTCCTAAATTGAACCGAGCACCTGGTCAAGCAGGAAATCGTCTAGCTTTGGAGGGCAACCGAAACACCCGGAACAATGGGAATCAAGCTAGAGGAAGGGCTTTCAGTGTGAATGCAGTCGATGCTCTGCAGGATCCTAACGTTGTGACAGGTACTTTCTCTTTAAACGATCACATTGATACTGTACTTTTTGATTTTGGAGCTGATTTTAGTTTCATTTTCACTAAATTTGCACCCTTACTAAATGTGAAACCTAGTATTGTAAGCCCTGGATATGTAATAGAAGTAGCTAATGGTAAGAAAGAAGAAGTTGATAGGATTATCCGTGACTGCAAACTAGAACTAGGAAATTTCTTGTTCACTATAGATTTGTTACCGTTAGGTCATGGAAGTTTTGATATGATTGTGGGGATGGATTGGTTATCTAAGAATAAAGCCGAGATAGTGTATCATGAGAAGGTGGTTAGGATACCGTTGGAAGGTGGTGAGATACTTCGTGTTCAAGGGGAACATACTTTAGGAGGTACGAAAATACTAATGAGAACAAAGGCAAATAAACCAGAGTTGAGTGATATTCCCATTATACGAGATTTCACTGATGTATTTTCGGAAGACTTTTTGGGATTACCACAGCAATGATAAGTTGAGTTCCGCATAGATTTAATTCTTGGAGCGACGCCGGTTGCGAAGTCTCCATATCAACTAGCACCCTTAGAAATGCAAGAGTTGTCTGAACAAATTCAAGAATTGCAAGATAAGGGTTTTATTCGGCCAATTTATTCTCCGTGTAAAGCACCAGTAGAGAGACTGGCACAGTTTTTATGTATCTAACCTATGGTTTGATGACAAGGTAAAGCAATAAACACATACAATAGAAGACTAGAAAAGATAGTGAAGCGGTCTGAAAACTAATGTAAAGGAAAACGTATCAACCATGATTGGAATCGGATAATCAATGCAAAGGTATGTTTATTAGGGGCTATGATTGTTCTTTATCTCGAAGGGGATATCTTCTAGGCTTGGGCGGTACTTCTTCCTATTCCTAGACAGCTAATTCTGTCACATGTAACGCTCCGCATAAAGTAAGCATTTGTTAATTATAATCTATCTTAGGATCTAAGTAATGGTGCTCTTACTAAACCCTAGCTCATTGAGACTTTACCCACTTACTACTAACGTCGGATTTATATAACTAGTAGTCCACTTGTCTGATTCTCATTACAATGGATTTAAGAACGTACTCGTTGATACCAAGGTCACCTTATGGCTCAACTAAATCACTAAAACTAAGGCAAGACTTGGATATATTTGTGATCTATGATTCTAGATATATAAATAACAATATGGAGAGCTATCCAGACTCTTAGCCTACGCCCAAACAACACCGAAGTTGTAGCGCATTAAATATGTAGGACTAGACCTGTTGAAGATAGTGTCGCATACCTTAAGCAGTAAAACGAATTAAATCGATAAACTAAAAACAATGCAACAGATAAATTATCTCTCGCCTATCGAGTAAACAAACCAACACATTAGATCTTATAAACATGGGACTGAATACCTAAAAGGTTAGCAGCCGATATGTCATGTAAAAAATGACTGTGTAGGCGTAGGGCTAACGCGATTAAAGTAAAGAAACTCGATCAACGCGTATTCAGTTGTGCGAAGATTATAATAGTTTTCTATGATCTTGAGGCTCTTTCTTGACCTTCTAGGCTCTTATGATCGTCTCTTGGTCGACTTGGTGGTTTAGGGATTCACTTGCATGATTAAAATTGAGTTTAGGGTCGTCTGTATATTATCACGCGGTCTGGTAGTCGGTTTCCGAACGGCGTATTGGGATAGCTGGATACAGTGGAAGCTATTGGAATGACTTAGCTGTGGCTCAAGAATAAAATATTCTAGAATGTTTTTTGAGCTGATTGTGGGATACGGCGTATCTGGTCGATGTCCTGGATTTGGGCGTAGTCTAGAGACGAGTGTGGTGTACTAGGCGTATGTCGATCAGAATACGCGTATTAGTAGTACGCAGAGAGGAATATGAGTACTCATGCACGGATGTCTTCGCGGGTTAGATTCGTGGGAGCTCAGCGAATGTTAGTTTGGTCACTGCAAAAGTGTGGTTCGCGGCTTCTGTATGTCGATAGTGGAGAGTCCGAGCCAAAGAAGTGTAGAGAGTTTATGCCGGACGCTTATATATGTCGGTGATGGATACGGTGTGATGCTATTTAAAGTCATGGCATGGTTCTTTTGATTATCTCAAAGTCTTGGATACTGTGTATAGGTCTAGATTAATAGGGTATTTGCTGTAGAATCAGTAGGAGCTTTCACGAACTCTTCTGTTTATGCATGCCTCTGTAATGAATAGCGTGCTCATTTTAGCTAATCTTCACACTAGTGTAAACTCTAATATTTACTGCATGATCTCAAATACAAAGACGCATTAAGCTAAAATTTCAGCTTGCAATAATTAGATATATCAATGGTATAATTTTCATGGCTACCGTTACAACTGACTGCTTAAAATGACGTCTCACTATTGATGTCGTGCACTCATATGCACCCCTCTATTTGAATATCCTAACATCGCGCGCATCAAGTAGCTTTAGAAGTTAGTACTCATAAGAGTGTGAGAGAGATCCTGTCGATATCTTATCAGTGTATAACAGCCAATATTGATCCCCATTCACTATTAGTATATCAAGATAACCCAATACCTCACACATCATCACCCTATCTAAATCTGCGCTCTGATTGGACTCACGTACATAAATATTCCCTCTTATCATAATCACTCAGTTCCTCGAGCTCACACATGCTCCAACTTTAATTGGCTCATTTGCTCTCATGTCATGATGAGGTATTTCTATCCATAAGCTGGCAAGGTAACATCTCGCCACGCTAAGCTAAGGAGTAAGCAAGTTTATAAAGAGTAAATATAGGGTTTTTGTATGGAAGGTACGGTTGATTCATTCTACAATCTTCACCAAGAAGTACCACTCCAACAAGGCAGTAAAGCACACAATACACACCCGGAACGCTGGATAAACTGTTGTGTTCGATCAACTTCCCCATTCGGAATTTAAACTTAACAGTTAGGATGAGAATGGATATAGGAGTAGGAAACCTTTCTAACTTTCACCAAGAGTCATAAACAAAACAAGGCAGCTGTGACATGCATTACTGGCGTAACGACAGATAGGAATGCATGCTCGATCACATCCTCATTCGCGTAAATCCAGCAGCAAATCATTAGGTGTGAGGGGAAGCTAATTGTTGTAAATAAAGTATATGAAACAAATAGATTAAGGACTAAGATAAAGTTGGCTTGACGTTATTTTCTGACCGTTACTATGATAAAGACACAACTATTTACAACGTCTTGATCATTGAGTCAAAAAAACAACAACCTAGTTGGCGTTCCCATAACAGTCAACTTCCCAATCATCCCAGATCTTTACATACTCTTAAGCAAAGTGTGATATCTACCACTTTGTTACACATACTTTTCACATTGATTTTGTTAAGACGTATCATGAATATAGCTCCTTTGTGTAATTCCTTAGGTAATTGCGTAACGATTATCTTCAACTTTCCCTTCTCTTTTTGATTTTTCTCTTTGTAAACAATATTCAAATCTACGGTGTAGTTTCACCATCTTCACGGATATAAACAATTATGGATAATTCTTCAGGTAGGTCTTCGTCCTTCGGTTTCATTCAATAAATTGACGGTAGAAAATCACACGTGCTTTGATATAATATACTTTCCCATTTGCAATGTGCAAATTTCCAATAAACGAAAGATAGAAAATGACACAAGGACTCGAGAAATACAACTTTACACTTAAAACATCTAGCAACTGTAATTATACTTAATCTAAAAGGGTAGGGTAAGGGTGTAAGGTGATAACGTACAAATAGTTGGGTGTTAATTCTTAAAGGATGGGCTTTACGGGTAGTTCTATGGATTCATCACTCTAAAGAGGAGAGTGGAAAGGGTTTAAACGGGACGTTAAACTAACCGTGTGTATAAGTTAATAAGCAACATGTAAAGGCGATTTGGGTGTAATCCTAAAATTTACCAATTTAAACAAGTTACTCTATATAAATCCTAGTACTTATCATTGTGGTTCGAGTGATTATTACCAAGCCAAGTTCTAAGTTAACAGCATCACTGCACACTATATTTTGTGGAATTTGGGTAAACATTTAGAAACGGAAAGGTTAAATCCTCACAATATCTAATAAGGGTTATTCTGGTGGGTTATGTAACATGTAATTTCACAAAAGTATGCTTGAAAAAAAAATTGGCATAATTTAAGCATTTTAGTGTGAAAAATAGGACAAGTAAACATTCTAATTCCATCCTCCACTTGAATTATACAACGTCCTCGTTGTATATATAAAACATTAAATACAGGAATTTAAAAAGAATTAGAATGAGAAAACTCCTTGTATATTTTCTCGGTAAGATTCTACAAGTTGTGTTTAGAGATGATTGAGTGTTGGACAGCCGCCTTGAGGTTTCGAGACTTAACTTCATGGATCTCCAGATTTTGTAAATACATCCCACATCGTTGACTTTTTCTCTTTCACGGAGGTCTGTGTAAATTGTCAGAAAACAAATGCTAATTCTATCTCGTGTATTAGTTTGGTTAGACTCAAAAATTACCTAAACTGTACACGACAGTCATATGCCGTATCTAGTTCCAGGTAAGTCATATTGATACCATGTATACGTTGATATCGTTTAATGATACGTCATATTGACTGTGCTGAATAAAAAGGGTGGGGGTGGGGGGGGGTGGGGGGGGAAACTAGATATCGTCCAGGACTGGAGTAAGCAATATCCATGGGTTTGGATACGCCGTATAGAAAAATTGGGAAGGAAAAGACTCGATAAAAATTGAAAAATACATTTTGGGTTGTCTCCCAGGCATGCATTTTGTTTACAGAAAAGTCGTTAAGTTAGACTAGCCCAATTTAATAATTCCTTATTAAACAGTTTGGGGTCGATCAAGAAAAATTAAATTTATCAACTAACTTTCAAATAAACGAAACTTTAAAAGGGATGCCAAATGGCACATACAAATTCTTGATTAGGAAAATGAATGACATCCCTTTGTTAAGATGATTCCAAGTCATGATTTTAAAATTTAATTCTTTGATAAAAGTTTCAGTTTTGAAAAATTTATTAGATGTATCTATGACTTGTTTCCAAAGCTTATTTTGACATTGTGCGTAGGCACCAACATCGGTATCTTATTACATGAGCAGGCACGGTTTGACAGATTAAATCCTAGAGAAGAGTGTTCATATCGACTTTATATTATTCATTGTCCTTATCCGATTTTGAATCTTGGGAATAAATTTACGTTAAAAGAAATAGATCTTTTAATGTTTAAAAACGTTTTGTGTTCCTCTTCATCATATTCGGACAATGATGTTTCATCTTTCAAATTAAATTCATCGATATGTTGAGGGTTTAAAATTGGTTCAGTTAATAAATCTGATTTAGACGTTTGAGCATTATTGTAAACAATGGCTAAAAATTCATTCTCGAAATCTTTAAAGAAGTCTAAATCATCAAAATAATTGACCATAGGCTTGGGTGATGGAAGCAAAGGCATATTGACTTTATCATTATCATTTTTTCGAACCCCTTTTTAAATCATTGACAGAAATTATTTTGTAAGAAAATGAATTTTTGTCGAAAATTATCGTGCAATCTTCATCGTCGGATTCGTCAAATGATATTCTAAAGTCGATTTCATCGTTGTTAAGAGAACTTACCGTAGGCTCACACGAGAGTGCTGCTTCAGATGTTAATGTGTTGTTAAAGACTATAGATGGGAATTCAGTTTCAACAGATCCGAGGTCGTGAACGTCTTTATTATCCCAGATTTTACCATACGTAGCAGTTTCCCAGTTATACACCTTACTACGCCTACGAGCTTTTTCTTCCTCAAGCCTGATATACTCCTCCATAGTAATGTTGGGGTCGTCCATTTTAACCGTTATAAAATTTCGCTAGGAATAAAACTAGCAGATAGCTAATATGCAGTATTCAGTGACTGAAATACGCCGTATTGTGATAGGTCGAAACGGGTTTTGGTTTGATAATTAATTTATACGCCATACAGAAGAATTGAAATATGCCGTATTGTGTATTCGATCAGAAAGTTACAACTGAACGTAAGAAAATACTCAAACACGCAATATGCAAAAAAAAAATGCAGAAATAAAACACACAAAACAAAACCATACAAAATATGCAAATTAATCATACTAAACTAAACTAAAAATACTAATAAAAACAAGAATTAAACAACTTCACTCCTCGGCAACGGCGCCAAAAACTTGATTGTGTCATTGTGTAGGTGTTATTTATGTATCAAGTTTTACTATTTATTTTATGCCGACTATAAAAACAACACTTTAACGGGCAGTGTACCTGGTCAGATGGAGTTTCGTGGTAAGTAAGGTGTTGATCACTAAGAGCGAGAGCGTTAATCCTAAATCTATTTGTATTTTAGCTTATCTAAGTTAAACCTTAAAACTAATGCAAAAGGGGGGGGGGTTTCAGCCAGAGAGGACTAGCACAGTTTTTATGTTTCTAACCTAATGTTTTAAAATTTTTTTTTTTTTTTGAAATTTAAAAGTTTTTTAAAGCAATAAACACACACAAGAAGACAAGAAAATGATAGAGAAGCGGTCGAAAACTAATGTAAGGAAACTTATCAACCATGAATAATCTGATAAAACGCAGGTTTGTTTATTAGTGCAATGATTGTCTTATCCGAGGGCTATCATTACTATGACTTATGTGGTACTTCTTCTTAAGACCTAATTAAACGTATCGCAAAAATAAGCATTGTTGATTATTATCTATCTTAGGATCTAAGTAAGGGTGCTCTTACTAACCCCTAGCTATGAGACTTACCCATTTACTGCTTAACGGCGATTTATATACTAGTAGTCCACTGTCCGAGTCCTTACCAATGGAATAAGAACGTACTCGTTGATACCAAGGTCACCTTATGGCTCAACTAAGCTCACTAAACTAATGGCAATGATAGGTCAATATTTGTGATCCTATGATTCTAGATTTATAAATTACAATATAGAGAGCTATCTCGGACTCTTAGCCTAGCCCAACACACCTGAAGTTGCAACACATTAAATATGTAGGATAGGACCAAGTTGCAATGATAGGTCGCATACTGATAGCACGGTAAACGAAAGACTAAATTGATAAACATAATACACAATCAATGGTTAAATTAATCTATCGAGATAAAAAAAACCAAACAGTTGATCTTCATAACTGGTGATACTAAAGGTTTCAGACGTTATTAGTCATTTGTCACAATACACACGGTTTCATTATGAGCGATTTAAAGTAAAGAAACCTCGATCGAACGCGTATTCGGTGTGCCGAGATTACAAGAGTTTTTCTATGATCTTGAGGCTCTTTTTTCTGACCTTCTATGCTCTTTGATCGTCTCTTGTCGGACTTGGTGGTTTAGGGATTCTACTTGCATGATTAAATTGAGTTCTTAGGGTCGTTTGTATATATTTGGGTCTTCTTTGGGTAGTCGGTCGATTACGGGTATTAGGAGCTCAATACGGCGTATTGGATGACTTGGTGTGGGCTCCAAGAATAAATTATATCCAAATTTTCTTGAGCTGATATAGATACGCGTATTGGCCTCCCTGGATACGGGCGTTTCGGGACCTATTGGGTACGGCGTACTCGGAACTATTGGTTTTTGTGTTTTGTACATCATGGTACGGCGTATCAAGCTTTGGGTAGGAGTATTGGCTAAAAGTGTGCTTTTCTTGATATTTGACCAAAGTATAATATACGACGTATATACTGATGTGGATACGGCGTATTCTTCAAAGCAGGTATGGTCTTTGATTCGTTAAAGTCTTGGATTAGTCATATAGGTCTTGATATAATACGGCGTATTTGCTGTAGATCAATAACTGTGATCTCAAACTTTCATTTATGACTCAATATGTTGTGCCTTTAGTAATCTTCACTAAGTACTCCATAATTACTGCAATTCTCAAATACAAATGATTAAGCAATAATTCTTTTCAATAATTATTTAAAATGGGTTTATTACATGGGATAAATGATGCTATAAAATAGATGTTATTTGATGTCATCAGTGATATACCCGTTGTACGAGATTTCACTGATGTATTTTTGGAAGATTTGTCAGGATTACCACCGCAACAACAAGTTGATTTTTGCTTAGATTTAATTCCTGGAGCGATGCCGGTTATGAAGTCTCCATATCGACTAGCACCCTTGGAAATGCAAGAGTTGTCGGAATAACTTCAAGAATTACAAGATAAGGGATTTATTCGGCCAAGTCATTCTCCATGGGGAGCCCCAGTATTGTTCGTTAAGAAGAAGGACGGTTCATTCCGCACGTGCATAGACTACCGGGAATTGAACAAGTTGACCGTCAAGAATCGTTACCCTCTCCCCAGGATTGACGACTTATTCGATCAATTGCAAAGAGCGCGTTACTTCTTTAAGATGGATCTTTGGTCGGGTTATCATCAGCTTAGAGTGCATGATGATGATATCTCAAACACAGCGTTCAAGACGCGATACGGACACTTTGAGTTTACGGTTTTGCCTTTTGGGTTAACCAATGCACTAGCGGTCTTCATGGACTTAATGAATCGAGTTTGTAAACCGTACTTAGACAAGTTTTTCATCGTATTCATTGATGATATCTTGATCTACTCAAAGACTAAGGAGGATCATGAGGTTCATTTGAAGTTGGTGTTGGAGCTGCTGAAGAAGGAGAGGTTGTATGCTAAGTTTTCCAAGTGCGAGTTCTGGTTGCAGGAAGTACATTTCATCGGTCACGTGGTCAATCATAACAGTATTCATGTGGACCCAAGTAAGATTGAGGCAGTAAAGAATTGGAAAGCTCCTACAACGCCGTCCGAGATACGATCATTTTTGGGCTAGCTGGTTACTACCGACGTTTTATCGTGAACTTCTCTAAGATTGCTAAACCCCTTACTTCGTTGACTTAGAAAAACAAGAAGTATGAGTGGGGCATGGAACAGGAAGAGGCTTTCTAGACTTTAAAAGATAATTTGTGTAATGCTCCAATACTGTCGTTGCCTGATGAAGTTGAAGATTTCGTAGTCTAATGTGACGTGTCGAATCAAGGGTTAGGTTGTGTACTCATGCAAAGAGGCAAGGTAATGGCCTATGCATCACGTCAATTCATGAGAAGAATTATACAACACACGACCTAGAATTGGGAGCAGTAGGGTTTGCTCTTAAGACTTGGAGGCATTACTTGTACGAAACTAAGAGTGTCATCTATACTGATCATAAGAGTCTTCAACACATATTCGATCAGAAGGAGTTGAATATGCATCAAAGCAGGTGGATTTAGTTATTCAGTGACTATGAGTGTGAGATTTGCTATCATCCAGGTAAGGTGAACGTAGTAGCTGATGCCTTAAGTAGGAAAGAGCGAGTAAAACCTAGACGTGTACGAGCAATGGCTATGACCATTCAGTCCGGAGTTAAAAAAAATGATGCTGGCAGCCCAGAGTGAGGCGGTCAAGCAAGAGAACGCGTCAACATTTAGATCAGCAGATGGAAAGGAAAGAAGATGAGAGTTTATACTTTATGGATCGCATATGGGTTCCGTTAGTGGGAGGTGTGAGAACCATAATCATGGATGAAGCTCATATGACTAGGTACTCTGTGCATCCGGGAGCGGATAAGATGTATCATGATCTTCGAGATATGTATTGGTGGCCGGGTATGAAGAGGGATATCGCTACGTATGTTAGCAAATGTTTAACTTGTTCGAAGGTGAAGGCTGAGCATCAAAGGCCTTCGGGTTTATTGCAACAACTAGAGATACCGAGTAGAAATGGGATAATATCACTATGGATTTTATCACGAAGTTACCTAAGTCGAAGAGTGGGCATGATACTATATGGGTAGTAGTCAACAGACTGACCAAGTCAGCTCATTTTCTGGCGACACGTGAGGATTATAGTAGGGAGAAGTTGGTGTACATCGATGAAATCGTTGCACGGCATGGAGTGCCTGTGTCGATTATTTCTGATCGAGATGGACGGTTTACATCACGTTTTTGGAAAAAGTTACATAAAGCCTTAAGGACACGATTGGATATGAGTACGGCTTATCATCCTCATACGGATGGACAAAGTGAGCGTACAATTCAGACATTGGAGGATATGTTAAGAGCGTGTGTGATCGACTTTGGTAGCAGTTGGGATGTCCACCTATCGTTAGCTGAATTTTCTTATAATAATAGTTACCATTCGAGTATTCGATGTGCTCCGTTTGAAGCATTGTATGAAAGGAAATGTAGGTCGCCTGTTCTGTGGGCTGAAATTGGAGAAAGCATGTTGATTGGACCAGAATTGGTGCAAAAGACGACTGATAAGGTAGTCTTGATAATGGAAAAGCTCAAAGCGGCAAGAGATCGTCAAAAGAGCTATGCTGATAATAGGCGCAAGCCACTAGAGTTTGAGGTTAGGGATCAAGTGTTACTGAAGGTGTCGCTTTGGAAAGGCGTAATACGTTTTGGAAATAAGGGTAAGTTGGCACCAAGGTATGTAGGACTATTTGAAATCCTTGAAAGGATCGGCCTTGTAGCTTATCGATTAAGATTTCCCGAAGAGTTGAGTAGCGTGCACGACACATTTCATGTGTCGAATTTGAAGAAGTGTTTGGCAGATGCAAATCTGCATGTGCCACTAGACGAGATTAAGGTTGACAAAACCCTTCATTTTGTTGAGGAACTAGTAGAAATTATAGATCGCGAGGTTAAGAGTTTGAAGCGTAGTAAGATTCCAATCGTTAAAGTTCGTTGAAATTCAAAGTGTGGCCCTGAGTTCACGTGGGAACGTAAGGACCATATGAAAGTTAAGTATCCTCGATTATATGCTGACTGTGCTATTGAACCTACTAGTTAAATTTCGGGACAAAATTTCCTTAAGGAGGGGATATTGTGATAACTGTGACTTGAGCAGGTTAGTCAAACCGTTAGAGTTGACTAAAGTATTTATTAGTGTTATAATTGTGTGCTTATGTGACCTTATATGAGTATTTGGTATCAATCCGTGATGCGTGTTCATCTTTTTGTGATTGAGTTGTGGTTTTGGTAGCTATTTTATTTCGTTTAGATTTTGTGACATTGGAAATGATAGCATGATTTTTGCGTTATCGTGTTATTTGGTGGATAATTGTAGTATGAGCGTTAAGAGAATATAGTGTATTTTTAGGAATGAATTAAGTCTAGCATTTAAGTTAATCAAGCGTAGGTCTTTCTAATTTAGGAAAGTAATTTATGAAATGAAATTTATAAATAATAAGTTTATAACTAGTTTTATTTAAAAGGGTTACTAAATTAATAAAAGGATTTTTATAAAAATAATAAAATAAGGGTAAATATACATTAAATAATATTTAATAAAAAAAATTATACAAGGGGGTGTTTGTTTCGGTTACTTATATAGATAATTTATCTTCGGCTAGAAGGATATAGAGATATTATCTAGGAGGATGACTCTATTTGACTAGACAATTAGGAATATAGATTGATATATTACTTAATTCAAGAAAATCTCTAAATCACTTTTTCTCCTCCCTCTCTCTCTTTGGCGAACGGTCGAAAATCCCAAGGAGAAAGAATAAAAAATATTTTTTTTATCAAGAATCCAGTGTGGTGATTTAGGTGTAATCTATTAAAGGTTTTAGGTATGATCTTCAATCTCATTCTTGTTTAATTCTTCATATATTTGTAACATTAATTGGTGGAATTAGGGTTTCATTAAAATTTAGTAAATATGATAAGATGATCATTAATAATCAATTAGAATGTAATTAATTGTGTTTGGATGCGTTTGGTTTAAATTCGGAATTAAAACTGGGTAGTTTTTTAGGTCATCTTGTAAGTGTCATAACTTGGTCATACGGATAGATTTTATTAATTTTCTTGAGCCTAAAATTAATTACAGAGAGTCTACTTTCTAACCCCATTAGTTTCATGAATTAAAAGTGAGTGGAAGTCAGTCAAAATAATTTTACAAGATTCGTTGTCAAAACTAAGTTTTTGGGGCAGATTCTGGTTTGTGTTTGTGAGATTAAAAACCATATCAAAACGTCTTTTTAATTGATGGGATTGCTACTGTAGCAAGTTCATGACGTGTATGAGTTTCTAGAATTTTTGTAGAATTTTCCTAAATGTTTAAATGGGTCTGATCAAGCTAAACTTTTTGATGGTCGAATCAGATCCGAATTGGAGTACTTTGTGATGTTGAATTTCTATAAAATAGTTAGGTTCAATATTTAAAAAAAAAATCAAAGTAGTTCATAACCCATTGGGAATGTACCATTTGAAAGGGGGAAAGCTAATTTGATCAGTTAGTATTTTATTTGTGATCATAAAGTGACTACAAAATTCTGCCGAAAAACTGGGAAATTCGAATAAGGGATTTAGGAGTATTAAGGTATAAGTACGGTATGGGAAGTGTGGTAAAGGGTTTATAAACATAATATAGACATGGTAGTCCATCAATTGATTGTTACATCATCTTGGGCATTTAGCCTAATCGCGTGTAACATGTGTTTTATTTGTGTTTAGTTGATTACGAGGAATTTATGAAGTAGCTTTGCATCAGGTGAGTTTCATAGTCCCATTTTTCCGTTTTTATATTGGGATGGAAATGTTTTGAAATGTTTTATTGATGTGATTATGTGTTTTAAATTGCGTATGGACATTACATGACTATTAAATGACTATGTGTTACATGTGTTATTTGGGATCGGATGAGTACGCCTACTCAGTTTGATTTGTGATATTGATTTGGATCAGATGAGTATGCCTACTCAGTGATACTTATGGTATTGATTTGGATCGGATGAGTACGCCTACTCAGTTTTGGATATGTTTATGGATAAGATGGGTACGCCTACCCAGTGTGTTATTGGATAGGATGGGTACGCCTACCCAGTGTGTGAATATGTTGATTTGATTTGTTGCATGCTAGCATAGGGTCATGATAGTTCATTATTGTCCTGCCTTGTTTTGGTTAATCATAGTGAAAACGAGTTTAATTGCATGTCTAAAACCTATGACTCCCACCAACATATTTGTTGACATTTTAAGCATCATTTTCAGGTAAGCATCTTGAGGAAAGTAAAGTTAGGAAGCTTGGCTAGAGAGACTGTAGGCTTGCATGTGGAGTTTATCTCCTAGTTTTCATATCATACTTTGTTTAAATGTTGATTGAATGTTTTAGGTTTTGCGATATTTTGTTTATGTCTTTGTATTGGAGTGACTCTTTTACCTCAATACAAGACCCTTTTTTCTTGTGTTAGGTATTGTCATGACACTTTGTATCCAATATCATTTAGTTTAATGCAATGTAGTTCTCTCTATTATTGACACCATTGTGTTGTGATGATACCCATGACGTTACGCCTCGTGTTTCCTCCTTGGCGGGGTGTGACAGCCGCTATACATGGCGTGTGACGACAATGATGGGTGTGTGACGACGATGATAGGGTCGCAGTCTACAAAATAAGCCCACATATAACTTTTTTGCATTTATCTTTTACTGGAACATTGCTTACTAAGGCCCATACGCATCTTAGCGGGACAAGTTACCAGATTTGCAGCCAGGGCGTATTAATCCTTTTTTTTCTAGCTATTCCAAAAGGCGGATTAAACTTGGTTTTTGATTTCGATCTAGCAGTTCTTGCTTTTTATTAAACGATATAATGTGGCGAGGCAGGTGATGCAGTCGTCGTTAGACTTCTACATGAAGTTTTACAACTCCCTAGGCAGAGCACCTAATCATTGTAGTAGTAGTATAGGCAAGACTTGGGGGGTTGTTGTCGTTCACTTGAGGAATAGGTTAGGAAGGCTTGATCACGGTCTAACAGAACTCTAAAGGTTAAGGGAAGATTCTTTTTATGTTTTATGAAAGCAGGTAAAACCATATATTTGATAGGTGGTTTGGTTTTAGCTATTAAACTAAATATAAATCTAAACTAGTGGTGATAACAATATAATAAAAGACTGTGTTTATTTAATCATGTATTACTCCCTAGATTACTTCTCCTAGTGTTGTTGCCTTGTCACACTTGTGATGATCTATGTAATTATTTCCTAAGTCATGAACGAATTACACGAACCCGCCATCTACTTAGTATTCAGTTAAGGTAACGCACAAGTAAGGTAGTATGAAGACTATTACAAGGCCCCTAAGGGTATACTAAGTGCATGTGAAATATATTAAGAGTGGATCAACCATATTAGGGGGCAAGGTAGTATGAAGACTATTACCCGATGGTATCCTTTCTACACAATCATGTTTTCCTAGACATATCAACAGCGATGCAGACAAAAGCTGGTTTTCTAAGACCTAACATGCACATCCATCTCAAGAAGCAACACCACTAAGATCTACATTCTAGGTTTCATACAATCATAAATAAACACAATAGGAGGTTTAGCCAAGCATGTTAAAGATAAAGCAAGAACATAGATGAATCAAACAACACATAGACATATTGAATGATTAAATAAACCTTACTTGATTAAAACATGAGTTGGAGGAAGTATAATAGGGTTTTTAGGCCCTAAAATCATCCCTAACAGCTGCTAAACGAACTAGGGTTCGTACCCTCTTTTTATTCTAAAGTTACACACTCAAAACCCTAAATTCGGGTTTGTATATATAGGAAAAACACTGTGACGGTGTCGCGTTTTAGTCGTGGCCGTCACGAAAGAGAATATTCTAGATAATGGGCTGGGTCGTGATCTCTGACGTCGTCATGGAAAGTATGATGTCGTCGTGGGATGCGTCGTGACGGCGTCATGTAGAAACTGTGACACCGTCTCCAGCTGCTGAGAACATAATCTTAAGAAATGTTGGTGTAGGTCCGTAGTCTTGTCCGTTTCTTCTCCAAATGAGCCCAAGTCACGTGTAATTCTTCCAAATGTCCTCCAAATGACAAATACCTGAAAAAGAACCATTAAGAACCTATTTTGGGCATAAATGCACGATTTAGGGGGTTAAACGACCCCGAAAAAGTGTATAAAATGACACCTTATCAAATACCCATACACTTGGGATTTGCTTGTCCTCAAGCAAATGGGCTTTTCTACCTAGACAATAACAATATAAGGGGTCATTTTACCTACTCTTTAAAAATATTTACAACACAACCTTCTAGACCTCGTAATTAAAAGCACAGAAAGTATATACTAGCACCTCACATAAGTGTTTGGGATTCTCTCTTTCACTCGGGTGTATAATAAATTATAACATTTGGGGGAAAACAAGAAATCAACACTCATACCTGTCTAGCATATAAATTACCATAGACTTGGTAAAAGATCAAACCTCCTCCGCTAGTGCAAGCATTATTTCATTACTATCTAAGAGGTCTTTTTAAGGGTTGTGGGGTGTAAGGTGTAAGACCACATATAATGGAAACGAAAATGGAATAGGATAACTTTGGGTCTGCTTTGGTGTGAATTTGAGTGGAAGGGTTAGCTAATTATTTACACGAATACACTTTGGTTTGGTTGCTAAGCCAAGACTCGGACGAAGATCTACAAACTCTACACAACTCTATATCAATCTCTTTTTTTAATAACATAATACATCACAACATGGGGTTTATAACATGTACCCCTACACTTGAGCTTTTACATGCTCGATATTTACAATCTATCTAGTGACCCGATTTGAGGTGGATCAAAATAACATGGAGATCATCTAACAAATATATGGGGGTATTGACTTAACTTTTCTTCCCCATTCTTCCGCGAAATAAATACTACCATGAATCCTAATCGTCCCAAAATTGTATTTACAAGGATAAGGACTTAGTAACCGTGTACTCAAATAATTAACTTGGGTTAAAATAATAATGTACTAAAAATGAGTACATACAAGGTAGGCTAAGGCTTTTTGGGTGTAACGATTGGTTTAAGAGTGACAATGCTCTTCATTAATAATCTGGAATCCACCAGAAAATTACAAGAACGGTGAAAAAGGATAGGCTAGGAGGGTTATACTAGGGGTATCCTGCACTAAAGGTGAGTACATGGCAAGGGTGTGGGATAGTTATATGATCGGTGTGACTATCATAACAATTATAGGTTTAAAACATGGGTTAATCCTAATGCCTCTTATCAAGCAAATCCTTATACTTGCTATGCGGTCTCGGGATGCATCACAAAAACAAGTTCTAGAATTTAATATTATCGGTATACTCATATGAATTTTACTAACACTAGACATTCTAGAAAGGCGAAAAGGCAATGCATACATGGCCGTAACGACGGAATAGACATACACGCTTGCAGATCAACCTTAACTCAAACCGGTTAAAGATAAAATCATCTTAGGTTACCAATGATGGGTACCCGAATTCCTAAAGATCTAAGGGCGAACCTCATATTTTTTTTGTGAAATTTAGGGGTTTTGTGCTAGTCATATAAATTCATATCTATGAGACGCTATTAATACTCGGTTTTCGTTGGTATGTGTCATAAAAAAAATTTAAATTTGGGTAAAAATCACCTCTTATGCTATGTTTCGATATATTACCCATCATTTTAAGGACAAAGCAAATGGCAAATGAAAGAATAGTTTCTAAGGCTTATTTCCCCTACACTTAAGTTGAACATTGTCCCTAATGTTCTATAGAAGTACCCGTAAAACGAATAAAGGGAAAAGAAAACAAGTAAAAGAAACTAGTACTCCTCTGGTTTGCTCAATAATGGAGAAGAAACATGCGATAACTGGTTAAATCATCCTCCAAGAATCATCCAATGAAACTTCCTAAGAACTTCCAAGCTTCTTCTCATCAAATATAACCTGTAATCAAAGACAAAGACAACTACACCAAGCATAAAATGTGCGATAGACAAATATACAATATGAATTTAGGGTTTGACTCGATAAAGCAGTAAAGATAGGATGAGAGAATTGTTAAACTCATTAGGTTTTGCAGGTTTATAATAGATGAATACATATTTTAAATGTTATGCAAGTTTTATTTTCAAAAATAATTAAAAACTTTAAGTTTTCTGGACCTGGGCGTTTGACGCCGTCAGGGTTTACGTGACCCCATCATAGGTGTTATGGTGATGGCGTCGCGTGTAAATTGTGATGCCGTCTCCACGTTCTGTGAAAACGAAATTTTTGTTTTTGATGACAATATTTAATGTACTGTTTCTATCATAATGTCTCGAAAAATGAGATTTAACATTCAATCATATGACTCGAAAACTGACGCGAATTACATATAAACAATCTCATTTAACATGCATTGAACGTGGCTCAAAAGTTAGATGAAATTCCCCTACATCTTATTATTTGCAAAATACCTTTGATTTGGAATAAATTTAGACTAGGTTAAGACAAAACAAAGATGATTAAAAGATTAGTTATTTTTTTTTTTTTTTGCTTTTTGTTTTCAAACATAATAAAACAAACTATAAAGAATTAAAACAAACATGACATTTCTAATTTGCGGGAAAAGTAAATTGGGTTGCCTCCCAAGAAGCGCTTTTCTTTATTAACGAGTCTTGTAGCTAGACTCGAAGTTACACGTCCTTACGTGACTTCTCCTTCATCATCCATTCCTGTTAGGTATTCAGGTCCAAGGTCTAGGCATTTTTGTAAAATCTAGTATCTTGCTCATTACATACCCTACTCCTCTTCTCTTGTCTTCTTCGTTCCTAAGATAGACTGATTTGGTATGTTCTTTTTCTAAGTTCGACAGTGAATCATATTGTTCTATATTATGTGGCATCTTATTGGCAACTTCATCGGTCCCTTTAGTGAATCTTACAACACCTTCGAGTGGGTCGTGATTCATGTTGGATATTTCCACAAAAGGTCTCCCTAGTACTACTTGCGATTACCTAGGGTCCATGATTGAACTAATATCCTCGACAATCATGAAGTCTACGATATATGTGAAGTTTTCTATGAAGACGTGCATTCCTTAATTCCTTCCTGTGAAAAAACTAACTCCTCTATTTGCATCTTCCCTAGGGTTGAGTTTTCTTCTCATGATCCAATTATACATCACTCAGGTCATGATATTAAGGGTGGAGTTAAGGTCAATATAGGCTTTTTCCACATGCACATGCCCAATGTTGCATGGTATCTTGAGGTTTGATGGGCATCCTTCTATAATGATAGGGTTTCGTAGAAATATTGAAGGGATTGGGCCACACATGAGGTATTTGTGGTAGGCGAGTTCACTCTTAGTCGGGAATATGTCAAAATACTCCACTTCTTGTAATCCTGGTTCGGTTTCCTCCTTGTGGGAATTGTCATCCCTTAGGATTATTTTGATAAACATCACATCACCATCTTCCTCTTTAGTGCAAACAAGTTCAGCGTTGGGTGATGGGGAAACCAATCTAAGCGATTCGAATAGTGAATTGAACTTGAGGATTTTTTCAGTGATGAATGCAATTGATGGGTCGGGTGGTGTAGGAAAGTCGGGATGGTTTTCCAGGCTGCCTCTTTCTTCTTCCTCATTCACTTTGGTACTGTCGTGGGAATCACTTAGTTGCTTGGGATGGATTGTGATGGTGTTAATCGAACTGTGAATTTGTGTTGAGCATTACGGGTCCATTGTTGGGTAAGAACGAGCAGACAAAACTGGATGAGTCCCTATTTCAGGTTCTTAACCGTATCGCTACGTAATGCTCCCGCTATTCAATTGGTGATGGCCTTCAATACAGTATCGATTTTGTTGGTCATTTCACTTTGCTGTTGTTTGAAATCGGCTTCAAACTTGGATAGTCTAGCATCTTGAGATGCCATGAACCACGGGTTGCTGCAGGCTTGTTTAGGAAATGGTTGCCTCCTTGAAATGTGCTTTGATAGCATTGATTGAGGTGGACGGGTGGGAAGAGCATTGCGGGTCCATTGTTGGGTAAGAACGAGCAGACGAAACTGGATGAGTCCCTAGTTTCGGGTTCTTAACCGTATCGCTAGGTAGTGTGCCTGCTATTTGATCGGTGAATGGGCACGTCAAACACAGTGATCGATTTTTTGGTACATCATCACTTGTTGTCGTTTGAAATCGGCTTCAAACTTGGACAATCTAGCGTCTTGAGATGCCATGAATTCGGAAACCAGTCCTTCTATATTCGATTGATTGTTAAAATTTTGAGGACGGTTGTTGAAGGAACGGTTCGAGATTCAAACCGTTGGGTTGGAACCGGTTAGGTGGGTTTGAAAGATTATTTTGGGAATTTTGGGGTTGTCTCCACCTAAGGTTTGGGTGACTTTTCCCATGATGGATGTAGTGTGTCACCAAGAATTGTTTTGTTCGGGCTTAGAAAGTAAACCACTTACACCCTCCCGCTTCTTCGTACGCTGATGGATGCGTATTCAACGAAGGCTTGTTCAGGATCTTCCATGTAATACTGAGTGTCATGAGGGCCACTACAGATCTCACATGAGGTAGTGACTTTATTCACTTGGGTAGGTTGTGTCGGAGCAAGATGAGCTTCCATCAAGCGTTGACTGATTTTTCAAGCCGATTAAAACGGCGATCGGTTGTACATCGGACATCTTAAGGCAAAGCGATTGCCTTGACCGGCTTAGTGAAATCCCTTGGGTCTTTCCAACTTTCGTTGTCATAGAGGGCAAGGTCCTTTAATAATGCCCAGGATTCTTCAGCGTTGAGGTCACAAAGCTTACCACTGGCCGATTGGTCAATGGTTCGTCGTGTGACGGGATTGACATGGTCATAAAAAATTAGACTTGAAGCCAAAGGTCTATGCCATGATGTGGGACTTTTTAGATTAAGTCCTTGAAACGAGTTCATGCTTCAGATAGAGATTCTCCATGATGTTGTTGGAACATCCGGATATCGTTGCGGAGTTTTGCGGTCCTTCCCGGTAGAAAGGATTGAGCAATGAATAAGGTAGTTCAAGAACCTCCCAAGTGGTGATGGATCCTGCATGGAAGGGGCGTTCAAGCTAATTGCTACCTTGATCGCTAAATAAAATTGAAATAAACGCAGGCACGTTCATCCCTATAGTCACCGACAAGGTCCAGATAAGTCCACAAGTTTTAAGAAATCCTTGAGGTGTTGGTTTTGATCCTCGGACCGAAGTCCGTGGAATGATCATCCGTTTGCAACCAACCCGTATGTGTTCGGATCAAAGAGGTACCTACGTTGTTCCCTACGGGAGCTCAATGTATCCTATAGCCCCTCGTGGGCTTGGTTGGAGTAGTCTTCCTAGATACAGATATCTGATCTCGTCACCCATGGTGGTTTAACCGAGATGGTGACGAAACAAATAACACGAAGAAAAAAGATAGACTACAAGAAACTAATATGTGGCGGAAATAAAGTCTTCACTTGAAATATTCAAGTGAGTAGAAACTAACTAAACTATGAAAAAAAACCTAACTATTCCAAAACCGGCGGTGCAAAACTTGATAGCGGTCTTCGTTAGACTTCTAACAAACTAAGTTTTACAACTCCCTAGGGAAACACTAATCGATGTAGTAGTAGTATAGCAAGACTCGATGGGTTGTTGTCGTTACACGTTTGAGAATAGTTGGAAAGGCATGATCATGGTCTATCAGAATTTTTAAGGGTTGAGAGAAGATTATTTTGAATTTTTAATGTTTTATGGAAAGCAAGTAAATCATATATTTGAGAGGGGGTTCGACTTCCCCGGCAGCGGCGCCAAAATTTGGTTGTAGAAAAACAAATTTATATACTTATAGTATTAATCCCGTGAAAATTTATTTCCAAAATACTTCTCAAACAAGAGAAATATAAGGTAAAAAAAATCTCACTAAAGAAAACACAATATGTATATTTTTATCCGGGAAGTAGGTTTCGAGTTTTGTATAGTTAATTCTGTAGAATTTTGAAATTAAGTTTTTTTTCTTAAAATTTGGGGGTTTTGTAAAATTTAAGAGTTTAGTAAAATTTAGGAGTTTTGTAAAATTTGTTATCCTTGGGTAAAATTTGTGCCTTTTACTTTAATTCATTGTAAAGATGCATTCAAGTTCAAGGTCCGTTGTATTTTGCTTTTTTTTTTCCGTATACGTTATATATGGTTTGTTATATATCAATGTAATTGGCTTTTATAACTGAAAGTTGCTACCTTTTTTATGAATTGTTTTGATGCAGATGCAGTTGAGACCATTTAAAAAATGTGTTTAATCTTTTCTTAAGAGGGTGTTTGTTTAAGCTTATTTTTATGGCTTATGAGCTTACTTGGGTTATTTTTTGGTTTTTAGGCAATTAACTGAAGTTCCGGGATCCATGTAAGGTTATCAAGCTTTACGGTTGATGCCATATACAAGTTGAAAAAGGCACTTCTCAAGTCCAGCTTTAGTAGGAGGTATACAAATTAAGTAACCCGAAACACCTCTTTGCCTTTATTTCAGATAAGCACTTATAAAAGAGCATATCCCCCTTCTTGAAACCACTTCCCTGCTACCCTTTTAGTTATCATTCGTTAGTGGCTTTATATAACTTTAGTTCAAAGTCACAGATAAATACTACTTTTGCGTTATTTCTTTTTGTGTGTTAGTTATCATCCCGTAATTTAGGGGATGTATTAATTGGTTGAGTTCAGTCGCACTTTTGGTACGTGTTTTAAGTCACATGTATGGTAGTTCAAGATTTTGGTTTAATCTTATTTGCATTTTGAGGTTTTTCAATAAAGATTATGTTGTTGGAATTTAAACAGGGAGATCAAGGAGACTCACTAGACGCAGGGCGGTCGAGCCATCTTTATCATCTTTTGAAAAAGGGTAAGAAAGCATCGAGAGATGACCGTTATGAAGAGGTACATAACCATTTATGTGCTTTACTTTTTATGCATTACAAATTTTGATCTCATTCCACCGTTCGTAGGTCGTCATTTGTCCTTTACAGCAGAATGAGCCACTATATTATACATCCATTGATACTCCAAGTGTGAAAAGGACGCCTGAACATAAGAGGAAGGTTTGTCATGTTTTTTACTTCTTGCATTACTATTATTTGGAAAAAGGTTTTCTTAAATGCTTGTATAACATTTGTCTTCATAAACACAAATGGCCAAATCTGAATTTGCTTCTCCTAATTGTGAAAGGCACGAAAGATCAGCCCAACAAAATCACCCACTCAAGGAGTCATGTGGCCTTGCTAATTCACAGAATGTAAGAAGATGCCTTTTAACCAACTCTACAACCAACGTTGTAGTAAAAAATGAAGCAGGTACCAACTAAAAAGGGGACAGTAGAGCTATTTATACTGAAGGTGAACTTTTTCTCTGTTTTTTACCTAATGTATGCCAATAAATTCTGGCATTTCTTTTTCTACTTTTTATGTTAGGCAATTAATGTTAGTTTATACATGGTAAACGCCACCGAGGCATTGGAAAGAAAGAAACGAAAAGCTAAAAAGGGCCAAATTAGGGCTGAGCTTCGAGCTCAGAAAGCGGATGAGCAAAAAGAGAAGTTATGTTCCCATTAACTTTTTTTTATTTAATATGCATTCTATTAGATTGTCATTGTTTGTAAATCGTTTTTATGGGTAGTTGTTTAAATAAAAATGGTAGTTGAATTTGCCTTAATATTCGGTCTAATTTTGAAAAGTAACTACTTGGCTGAGCTCAATTGAGTTTGACCTGATCGTGTTGAAAAACCCAAGTTTGACATGTAGGATGTTTGAGATAAGAATATCGTATTGCTTTATCCCGTTATGTTTCACTAGAAAAACAAGCACCTTAAAATTTCATTTCCCAAAAATGCATCATGTCTTAGCTGTTAGAATGGCCATTGTTTTCGATAGGTTGCCTCAACAGCTTTGCGAGCCTGTGAATACCATTATTATGATGTTCATTCTCTGTTGTAGTGACAAATCACGATATGTGATACATGTGCCATAAGAAAGAAAATACCACCTATTAAAGAAATGTCTAGAATGGATGTGCTGTATAGTGATTAAATGGACACCTTAACTCTTAACAAACTTTCAGCAGATAAAAAATTTGATTCAGGTAAAAAAATTAGCACGATGTACAATGTTAAAGCTTGACAGCTTTGTTATATTCGCTTTTAGGTGCGATATGGAATTACAAAAGTCCACTTTCATTTAAAACCACTGAAAAGAGAAACGCTAAGCTCAAACAAGCCCATAAGCAAGCTAAAATAAGCTGATCCAAACGCCCCTTATATAAGCGCACAAGTTTGAAAATAAGCTGAAAAAAGCTCTTTTAAATATAAGTATATATAAGCCAATACCACTTACAAAAATTAGCTTAAACAATGAGGTTAGATACTTAGATTCCGAGTAGTGTTAGAGAAGCATAAATTGTGGTCTAAATTGGAGCATTTGGGTTGGTGTAAAGTACAATTAGAAATACGTATTATTATTCGATGCTAGATTTATTTAGGATTTTATGGAATACGGTTTAGGGACATGATGCTTATGTGCTGACTATTGCTTGAAAATAGTTTATTCTTAGTAAGTTTGACATCACTTTGAAGTGTATCAGCAATGAATGTTTGGACAATAGTCACGATACCTTGAAAAAGATAACAACTGCAATGACACGTTTAGTTGAGGACTTGAGGTAATGATCTTACAAATTGGCACAACCTGAAACATAAAAGCGGGTGTAATAGCTAAGCATCTTATGAATAAACTATCAGGATTATGCGGCATGGGTGTAGATTTATGCTTCGATTCAGGTTTTGGATTGTGATTTCTAGGCGTTTGCTGCGCGATTTTGATAAGTGTTGGCACACTTTTGATGCTAATACTTATCAAAATCAGAAATGTGATTTTCATCAGCTGATGGATGAAGGTGTTTCATGTATAAATTAGATAGGCACAAGTGGTTTTATGTAGTAAATCAGCAACATGTTTTGAAAATGCAGGAACCTGTCATATAAATAACCTTTTCTGCTGATTTTTTTTCTAATATATCACTAAATTTACATATTATAATGTTATAATGCAAATTTACATATTACGTACTAGATGTCGAGTTACAGTATAGTGAAGAAGCAAATCAGTTTTAGATAAATGAGTGGCAGTCCACACGAGATGATAAGTGTATTTTCTATACAAAAAGGCCATGTTCCTATTGATTAAGAAAGAATTCGTCGAGATTTCTTGAAAGAAAGCAACTAACTTGCTATTTATTTTATGTTTTTATCAAAAGAAATATATAGTAAAAGTAGTAAATTGTATTTCTTAAATGCTGAAATGCGGGCTGAAATGTGTGTGCTTAGTTACGGTTCAAGGGTGTGGTTCAGGGGTCTGGGGGTTGTGGTTCAGCGGGCGTAGTTCAGGGGGTATGGTTCAGCGGGCGTGGTTCAAGGGGGTATGGTTCAGTGGGTGTATAATGTTGCATAACAAATTACTGAAACTAAAAAATAATGCATATTTAACTTGAGCCTTAAGTAGGTGTTTCTAAGTATTTTATGTGAAACATAAAATGTGACGCATAACCGTATTTGTGTAGGATGAAGATCGAAGTGTTTCAATATATCTTACAATAGCCTATGCATATTAAGGGGGTATGGTGCTTTAAGTGATGTGACGCAAGGCCGTGAAACATTATACACAAACGATATGCATTATTTTTTAGTTAAGCTTATGAATTTTTTGGCTTAACGAAGAATTTTTTGGCTTATTTTTTTCTTATTAGTTATAACTTTAGTACATCTATTTCTTGGCTTATTAGTTTATGAATTTGACTTGATCAAGTCAAAAACTATTTGGGACATGAGCTTAATTATTATGGAAAAATCTATAATAATAGAATTTGTTTGTGTAGTTTCATGAATGCTATTAGCTGTTGATGATAGTTTCTGGAGCATAGGTATACTTATTCAAACTACAGATTTGTTGATCTATTTATGTTATTTAGTTTGTTGTATCTTCTTTACTTCTGATCACTGATTTTTTCTGTTCTTTTTTCTTTCAGAGAATCAAAATTCTATCTCGATTCTTTTAAACAAACAAGATCAAATGGAATGGTAGAAATGTTTGGTCAAGGGTGAACATGAAATCAAAACTCAGAAAGTGGAAGCTGAGTAGTAAGCTAGGTGACTAATCAACATCAGAACTATGGAGCATTTGCCACACCATCACCATTGACTTCAAGTCCGGCTAGAATTATGTTCGTAAGATTATTTCCTAAATCTTAATTACCATAAATGTTCGATTGCAATAAGTGACCAACTGTTCATTTCTGTTAAAAACATGCAGGAAATACCAAGTCACTTCCGTTGTTAATAAGTTTTCTTTTGTTATTGTGATGTCGTTTATGTATCTTTTTTCGATTACGTGTTACATCTATAGTTAATCTTTAATGCAATATTTGCATAGGTATCTGATGTTAGTTTTTTTGTTAGGGTCACACTTATACTGCTTCATAAACCGAAGCCGATTGCTATGTATACACAACTGGCTCGATGTCTCAATAGCACTCATTTTTAGGTATGAGATTACTAGGTTTTTTGTATACGGTGCATAGTTTCGTTATTTTGTTATTGTGTTCTCAATTTTTTTAATGATTGCTTGATGTATGTAATTTAACATTCGCTACAGTTTTGACCCTTAATATCTAAAATATTAAGATATAGAGTCGAGTTTGTGTAGCACCGCAAACTGATTATTTTGAATTGAAGTCAAAGTAATCATTTTTTATGCACATCCAAACACCCTTCATTGTAAAAAAGGATAAGAATTGCTATGGGAGGATGTAACTTTTTTTGTTTCACACTTTTGATAGAATTGCATTTTTTTGCATTGCAGGAGCATAGCAAAAGTCAAAGGGTAACTGCTATGAGTTCTTTCTTAATACAAGATCAGTTGGCGCCTTTCAATCTCTTCTGTTGCTTTAACTTGATTGCATCCCTCTCAGCATACACGACATAACAATGACACCCGAAACGAAAACCGTACAGAGGCTGACCCACACCGACGCCCGCTAAAAGTCTCGCAGCGGAGCGCGGGCAAACATACTTGTTTGGTACAATTTTGACAACCGTGCCAAATAAATATTTAATTGGAACTGTTGTTAAAAACCCGTTCCAAATACGTGTATATTTGGAACATTTTTAATGACTGCCAAATACACATGTATTTGGAACAATTTCTAATAAACCGTGCTAAATACATACGTTCAAAATGAACATGAGAGGTAATGTTTATTTGGTGTGAGTGCATAACTTGAATAAAATACAATAAAATTCTTATAAGCATGACCCACTTTTTTTTCCCTCTCACAATAACCTCAACATTACCCTCTTATGTTCATGAACTTTAGAGGTAAAGTTCTCTCACAAAGGTAATACCGAGGCCCACTGTGGGACCCGGTTTTCTTTTTATTTGTGAGGGAATTTTACCTTGAACAACTAGCAAAAACCATGTCAAATATGATCAATTTTGTTCAATAATGTTATTGTTTGATTATTTTAATTTAGTATTTCATCATAATTCAAATTCATTAATTTTAGATGTTTATATATGTTATATTTACTCCCGTGCATATACTTAATAACATGTAAACGTACGTTAGGTGATTTTTTTGGTATATATTACGGTCAATTTAATAATAATTTTTATAACTATAATTACAATAGCAGTAGTTTTTTATAAAAAAAGTTTAAATTATGTGGGGTTTTTGTTAAATATATAGATTTTCAAAAATTACGAAAATTGAGTATTATATACTTAAGTCCATAAAATTATAAAAGATTAGCCATAAAATTATAAAAGATTAGCCGCTTTTTAAAAGTTTAAGGCGTGGTTATAAATTCTACTAACCAATCAAGATATAACATTTATTTACACTAAATGCCAAAACAAAAAAAGAGCTCAAAAGACCATGCGTATTTTCATTATTTCTCCACCAAAAATTTCAAAACTTGGACTAACTAATTCAATTTTGACTTTTATTATTCAATATGAGGGCTCGATTTTATAACCGAGCTCTCCTATTGGTTTGTAGAATGAAAGATTGTCACAAAACATTTTTCCTCTTATTACAAAAGATGTGGTATATTTGTATTTTATTTATAAGTTGATTTGATAATTTTTGTGTGCTCTTTATATAGTTGTCATAGAAGATATGATATGTCGATATATCTTATGTTAGAATATATACAAGTCGAGCCAACCCGTGTTCAAGCTCGTGCTCAAATCGTACAGAATAAGCTTCAAACTCACTCATTTCAAGCCTTAGTGGGTTATGCACTGTTGGTCTTGATTCTGGTAAAGTTTTGCTGTTTGGTAGATAAACATGGGCCCTCTAAATGGGGATGATGGTCACA
This sequence comes from Tanacetum coccineum, assembly GCA_026074375.1. Taxonomy (NCBI): domain Eukaryota; kingdom Viridiplantae; phylum Streptophyta; class Magnoliopsida; order Asterales; family Asteraceae; genus Tanacetum; species Tanacetum coccineum. Next base: position 18,873 of record BQNB010019930.1, on the reverse strand, counting down.
AAATTGCCATCTAGAAATCCTAGGTATTCGATCAGGATTGCACAAGTATTGAAAATTGACATGCACTTTTTCTAATATGTGGGCTCTTATTCTATAACAATCACTCATTTTTATTTATTTCTTTTTTTTTCTTAATTTAATAATAACACATTTCAGATTTTATATTTAATAATATAACAAATAATATATAAACTAAATCCAAATCTAAAACCAAATCCAAATCCTAATCCTAATCCCAAACCCATCTACAAACACTTTTATTTTCTTTGTTTTCTTTCCTATGGTTGTTTTACAACGTCGGCATCAAATATCATATAGAATCATGTGGAACTTACATGTCAATTGTATGGATCATCATTGTTTCCCCCATCTACAATGTTTGTAAGTAGACCTATTAACTTTTTTTAGCTATTATTGTTAATGTTTTATTTTAAGTGATGTCGCTTTATTTTATATTGTTTGAATTAGTGTATATCTATTTACTGATATTTTATTCCTCTAGTTATTGAAATTCAAATGGACTAACAAATTAAACATTGATCCACATAGTAGATGATTGCGAATGCGAGTTTTCAATATTGGACCTAGAGATGAAAATCCAAACCGGTTTTTTAAAAAACCGGTCGAAAAAATCGAAACCGGTTTTTTAAAAAACCGGTTTTTTTTAACCGGTTCGGTTAAATATAACCGAACCGGTTAGACCGGTTTTCGGTTTTTTTGCAATACCGGTTTTTACTGATTTTTTTTTTTTGTTTTTTTGTTTTTTGTTTTTTTTTAATTTTTATTTTTATAAACCTATTAAATATTATTTAAAAAGCGCTCAAATCGTACAGAATAAGCTTCAAACTCACTCATTTCAAGCCTTAGTGGGTTATGCACTGTTGGTCTTGACTCATGGTAAAGTTTTGCTGTTTGGTAGATAAACATGGGCCCTCTAAATGGGGATGATGGTCACAAAATTGCCATATAGAAATCCTAAGTATTCAATCAGGATTGCACAAGTATTGAAAATTAGCATGTACTTTTTTTAATATGTAGGCCCTTATTTTATAACAATCACTCATTTTTATTTATTTCTTTTTTTTTCTTAATTTAATAATAATACATTTCAGATTTTATATTTAATAATATAACAAATAATATATAAACTAAATCCAAATCTAAAACCAAATCCAAATCCAAATCCTAATCCCAAACCCATCTACAAACACCTTTATTTTCTTTGTTTTACAACGTCGGGCATCATCCATCTACAATGTTTGTAAGTAGACCTATTAACTTTTTTAGCTATTATTGTTAATGTTTTATTTTAAGTGATGTCGCTTTATTTTATATTGTTTGAATTAGTGTATATCTATTTACTGATATTTTATTCCTCTAGTTATTGAAATTCAATGGACTAACAAATTAAACATTGATCCACATAGTAGATGATTGCGAATGCGAGTTTTCAATATTGGACCTATCTGAATTATTGTTTGAGAATTAATATTAATCATGTTTCGGTTATGGATTGATAAATATGCAAGACTTTAAAAAAGCTATATGATGCATATCTCTTTTATTTTATACGTTTTTTAATTTCATATTGATTACCACGTAGCTTAATGATCTTCATCGAACTGCTAAAATGTTTAAATATTTAGAGAGAAAATGTTAATACAACATATTAAAATATCAAATATGCTTACATATAAACATGATACTATTTGATTTTTTAGAGATTTGATGTGTTTTATAAGTCCATGTGCACCGCCTTAATGTTTTATCCTTTCATAGTGAACATTGATTCTTGTTAACTATTTTCAGGTTTGATCCTTTAATATCTACATGCCTTAGGCGTTTCATGATTGTAAGTGAGGCAATGTGCTTTAAATTAGTTTTCATGACTCCTGAACAAAACAGGAAGACATGTTTTCAATTGTGAAGGTATTTACGCTTCTAAGAAGAGCAAGACCTAATTGATTTGTAAACATTATCTAATAATTGCACATTTGTTAACATGTTTATGTTTTATTTTTAGGAAAACATAGTTTTTGTTCCAGCCGAAATAATGCAATCCTCTTTCGATGTAAGTATCCCTTTTAAAAGCTAGCTAATTATCTTTGTTTTTTGTATCTATACATGAACATGATACTAAGATATTCCATCTTAAAACCATTTTTTTGGTTTCAACTGAACGTGAGGACAAGTATTAATCCATTTGACCCATTTCACGTGATGTAAAATCTTTAGGATCATTATGAACCTCTTTAGTTACGAGTATGGATGAATTTTTTTTGACTTGTTTGAATATGTTTTTACACTTTGTATTGCTATATGTTTTTACACTTTCATACATAATTCTAACAAGCGTAGTTGCCCGCGCGTTGCTGCGGGGCGGTGTTTATTTTATCATAGATTTTTATGAGATTTGGGTAAATTATAGTGTTATGATAAATTGCCTCGGCGCGTTGATGCAGAGCCTGTTAATTTTTTTTTATTTTTTGTATTTTGTGCGACTTTTTTTTTCTGTCTTATGTTTAACAGTTTTTTTTATATGGGCTTATGTGTTGAGCGTCATGTCGTGGGTATTTTTTGATCTGAATAAATCAATAATTTTGTAATTTTTTTTTTTGTGCTGAGCAATTTTTTATTTTATTTTTTATTTTGTGCTATAGTTTTTTTTTTATATGGGCTTATGTGTTTGGTCTCATGTGTTTAGTCTCATGTCGTGGATATTTTTTGATATGAATAAATAAGTACTTTTGTAATTTTGTTTTCTATTTTGTGCCGAGCAATTTTTTTTCAAGTTGCCTAGTTAAAGAAAAAGAAAAAAAAAAAAAAAAAAGTCAAATGGGCTGGCCCAAAGTGAGAGCCCAATGGGTCGGTACTATAGCAACTGCGTAAAAAAAAGTCAAATGGGCCGGCCCAAAGTGGGAGCCAACTGGGCTGGGTACTGTAGCAAACCTAAGTCCAAAAACGACGTAGTTTTATTCCAAATATAGTATATATCAAGCATGATTACCCGCGCGTTCCTGCGGGTCGTTAATTTTTTTCGCGTAGGTGCGAGGCATTATTATTTTTTATTTTTTTTATTTTGTGTGGTTTTATTTTTTCGTCCTCATGTTTAATAGTTTGTTTTTTTTTCTTATATGGGCTTATGTGTGGGGCTTATGTGGCGTTTTTTTATTGTATTCTGTGGGGGTTTATTTTTTCGGTCTCATGTTTAATAGTGCGGGTTAATTTTTGCGTTAAAATTTTATTTTTATTCTTTTCTATTTTTTCTTTGTGCGGGTTTATTTTTTCGGTCTCATGTTTAATAGTTTGTTTTTTTATATATGGGCTTATGTGTTGGGTCTCATGTCGCGGGTATTTTTTTATCTTAATAAGTCAATATTTTTGTAATTTTTTTTCCTATTTTGTGTCGAGCGGTTTTTTTTACATTGCCTAAAAAAAAAAAAGCCAAATGGGTTGGCCCAAATTGGGAGCCCAAAGGGCCGAGCACTGTAGCGTGTGGAACAAAACTACGTCGTTTTATTCTACGCGAGTCATTATTTTTTTTTATTTTGTGCGGTTTTATTTTTTCGGCCTCATGTTTAATAGTTTTTTTTTTTCTTATATGGGTTTATGTGTGGGCTTATGTTTAAAGGTTTCTTTTTTTGGCTATACATGTTTTTTTTAATATAATTTTATGGGAACATGGGTTTTAAATGAGAATCGCGCGTTATTGCATGGCGTTTTTTAATTGTATTTTGTGCGGGTTTATTTTTTCGGTCTCATGTTTAATAGTGCGGTTTAATTTTTGCGTTAAAATTTTATTTTTATTCTTTTCTATTTTTTATTTGTGCGGGTTTATTTTTTCGGTCTCATGTTTAATAGTTTGTTTTTTTATATGGGCTTATGTGTTGGGCCTCATGTTGCGAGTATTTTTTTTATCTGAATAAGTCAATATTTTTGTAGTTTTTTTTTTCTATTTTATGCCGAGCGGTTTTTTTTACATTGCCTACAAAAAAAAAAAAAAAAAAAAAAAAAAAAATTGCCAAATGGGCCGGCCCAAATTGGGAGCCCATATTTCGGTCTCATGTTTAATAGTTTGTTTTTTTATATGGGCTTATGTGTTGGGCCTCATGTTGCGAGTATTTTTTTATCTGAATAAGTCAATATTTTTGTAGTTTTTTTTTTCTATTTTATGCCGAGCGGTTTTTTTTACATTGCCTACAAAAAAAAAAAAAAAAAAAAAATTGCCAAATGGGCCGGCCCAAATTGGGAGCCCATTGGGCCGGCTACTGTAGCCACGCTGCCAAAACGGCAGCGTTTCAACCGAAATATAGTATATATGTATAATAGTTAAACTTTATATTATGCAGGGTTTTTGAAGAAGTGATTCAATGAGACTTATTCATTTTTTTAGTAGCAAAGCTGCTTAGAGCAAAAGGTTTGCCTCTTCATTTGGGCCCCACTGCTGCCACCTCAGCGCCACCTCATTTCAACACAACACAAAAAAACACCCCTTCACTCATGACATTTCTTCTCCTCTTCATTTGGGCCCCACCCACTCACAATTTTATTTTCTTTTCCATTTTTCACACAAATTAAAATTCATTTCATAAAATAAAAATTACAAATACGGAAAATAAAAATACAATACGAAAATAAAAAAAAACAATACGAAAATAAAAATAAACTACGGAAATAAAAATACAATACGAAAATTAAAATACAATGCGAAAATTATAACTGATATTTCGCCATTATTTGTGCTTGTTTGTTTTTGATTATTGTCTTCTTTGGTTCAGGCAAAGAGTCGGCATCAATCGTGAGAAACTGCAACTCGTTTAGCTCCGTTGCCGACTGTTCTTTAATTTTCTTTGCCTAAGTTCGTGATTTACCGGCTTGGTTCTTCTGCGTAACTCCTCGTTTAAAACGTCCCTTCATAGACCCCGAACACACTACACGCGCTGCTCTCAGTTTTGTTTCTGGACTTTGGCTTCTTGGCGGGTCTGTTTTACCCCGGTGGTCGAGGACAGAGCATCTGGACCGAATATTTTCCGTGTGATTCCTCCGTGTCAATGTGATACGCTGGTCCCATTTTTGGGTGTTTTTTGAGCACCCTCCACCAGTGTTAGTAAGCAAATTTTTTCCCTTATTACAAGCCGAATATACGGGCCTTCGCGCTTCCAAAATAACATCCGTCATTTTCACCGCTTTTTACGAGTTATCCTTGTAAATTGCGTTGTGAAACTTTTGACAATCGGGTTGTATCTGATTCCTTTCCCGTTATATATTATTGGTACGAAAAAACGCCATTGGTACTTTTTGTTGGAAATCGTCTTGGAATCTGCCCCCAAAAGCATTTCTTCGTTTCGGTCATTCCCAGATATCACTGTTTATCGGGAAACTTCGGAGAGGTTCCCAAAAACTTCTGCAACAATAACTTCTCCTCGTCAGTGTCCAACGCCGGAATTTTGAGTTGGAGCATGTCGTCGTCATTCACACATCTTCTTCGTACTTCGGATGTTGTTCGTATGTCGCGGACAAATCAACGCGGGGATGGATGATTTTTTTGCCATAAGTTTTCTTTTCGACGAATTTCTTTTTGGTGGTTGTGGATTGTGTACTTGAATTGTGTTTTCGTGGGACATTTGGGGGTTTGGAAAATTTGAAATTGTGTGTGTGATGTTGCGTTGTTGAAACGCTTGTTGTTGTTGAAAGAACGATTTGTTCGGGGTGTCATTTGCGGGAAAGTATTGTGGAGCAAAAAAAGGGAATGGCCGGCGAATTGGCGGATGGGAATTCGGTAGGATGGGGAATTTGGGTGGAGTCCGATTGAGTTTGTGAAGATTGGCGTCGACGGGTTCGAGGATGACGATTGATTCGAGTTAGTTGTGCCAAGGAGCTGCGAGAAGTTGAGATTAGGAAACCCGTCATTTGGGATTCGAGACATTTTTTTTTTATTGTAGGTAGAAAGAATTGAAGATTGAATGTATTTGTGTGTGTTTAAAATGATAATTAAGGAGTGTAAGGATATATATAGATTTTAAAATTAATTTTAATATATTTTTTTTAATGTAACCGTTGGCCAACGGTTTTGATTTGAGGGGGGCCCACTTTTTCAAACGTTATGCTTGGTTCGCGTTGTGGCGAATTGGCCGGCGATAAAGATGCGGGGGGGGGGGGGGGGGGTGGTTGGTGGCGAGGTAAGGCGGAGGGGCACAGCTCACCCTCGGCGAACCCCTTTCGCCGTTACACCGTTCCCTCTTAGTGATTTTCATTTTATTTCATATATGACTCTTTGTTAGATGTATCTTCTTTTATTCATAATCGACTTCAAATGATTGTCTTGGTTTAATTTTATCCATGATTAATAAAAGTTAAGTTGAATATGTCTTTGTAGGTTGAGGACAAATTTTAGTCACGCTATTATTGTGATGATAGATTGATATGGATGTTATTATGATACTTATTTGGTGTTGATTGAATGTTATGCAACAGATTTTTAAAAACGACGTTCAAATGGATTTTTATTATTTGAAAGCAAAAACCACGCCAATTTTCATCCCTTTTGATTCCCTCGCAGTTAAAGTCTCGGGATTTTACCATTTTTTGATGTTATGTAATTCTTTTTGTTGACTCTATTGTACTTTAAGTTTCTAGCGTCTTGCTAGTCTCTTTTTTTTATATATTCCATCTTTGCCGTTCAAAAAAAAAATTTGATTTATAAACATTATCTAATAATTGCACATTTGTTAACATGTTTATGTTTTATTTTTAGGAAAACATAGTTTTTGTTTCAGCCGAAATAATGCAATCCTCTTTCGATGAATGATCAAAACCCATGCCAAATAGTTTTTGACACCGTTTCGACCCGAACCAAATGTATTTGGAACCCTCATATTTAGGACGGAGCCAAAACCGTGCCAAAGTCGTGCCAAATAACATTTGGCACAGTTTTTCGAATATCCGGCACAGTTTTCCTCCTTCCCAATTACCCGTTTTTCTTGTAGTGTTCATCACGGGGTCACCAGAAGTGCCTAGAAAGATGATTTTTGGTTAAGTTTTGTGACGATTGAGGTTGTGGAGACGGCGTCACGGCTACAAGGTGACGACGTCACAAGGAATCCTAACGGCGTCAAGATCACGACGGTGGAAAACTTCTAAGTCAAAATCAACAAACCCTAGTGACACCGTCACAAGCAATTTCCTATATCTATACAACCCTTTATTTTCATAATTCGTATGTAGAAACTTAGAGAGTCTTAGTGCAGCCATTATAGACGATTTTTAAGGCTTTTTATGCTCTTTGTACTTACATACTCACATGTTGATTTGAAGTTAAGTAATTCAATCTTTAATCATTCAAATATGTCTATGTATTTTTTGATTAATTGCTTTTTCTTCTTCTTGTTAACATGTTAGGCTAAATTTAATTGTGTTTGCTTATGATTGCATGAAACCTAGTTGTGAACTTTGATTTATTGTTTCTTGTTAGTGGTGTGCACGTTAAGCATTAGAAAACTAGCTATAAGATATTACATTAACATAGACGTCTAGTGAAACGTTATTAGATTAAGTGAAATTCACGTTTTGGAGGATAACTATTGAAGTATTTATTGCGCGTGATTTACAATTGGGAGAGATAGGTGTGTTCCAGGAGCCCTTACTTAAGTGGCCACGTAGACGCATTTTTAACCAACTCGCAATTGATAAGGGGGAATACTTACACATTACACTAACGAATAAGTTAAAAAGATCAACTAAGGAGTAATGCATGATTAAGTGAGCACGTTTGTTTACCTATACGAGTCCACCACCAATTTACTTTTCTTGCATAATTAGGAGTAGTTTAGTTTATTTTAAAACCACCTCTCTCAACATATTGATTTTACTTGCTTTCTAAAAAGTATAAAAATACAAAAATCCTTTTCTCTCAGCCCTTAGATCTTAGTGACGTACAATTCTGTCACACCCCCAAAATGTCACAGCGGAAGGGTAACCGGGGGTCGTGACTACATAATAGAAGAACACAAGATACAAGAGAACGACCTTTATATGAGTCATTTTTAGAAAAGTACATCGTTGATTTAATTAAATGATAAAGTTTTACATAGAGTAAAATACTCAAAGTCATAGCGGAAGCAAAAATTACGTTTTATTACAATCAACGATAAATATGATGAAAATTCAATGCAATGAGACCCTCAGCATATGACATAATCATGGACTCCGTAAGCTACCTGCTTACCATGCAATTATTGGCATGAGATAAACATGGTTAAAACGTCAATAATAATGTTGGTGAGTTCATAGGTTTAAAGTAAATAGTAATGTTGACCATAAGATTTCAAGTGTATGACTATTGTAACACATACAATATCATATAAAAAGTTATTACGATTGCAATTAGCTCATGATACCGAAGCCTTAACAAAATAGTGTCTTGCAAATCAATGCAAGTTGTTGCCCCTGCAAGTATTGTTCCCAAAATACCCAAGTTCTCCAAATGGTATACGTCTATTTGCCCAGTACGGTCAGCCAAGTAAGCGCTACTTACCTGGATGAGGATGTCAATCCAATAGATCTATTTACAACATTCGTGCTTACACGCAGTAACTAACGGTTCATGATAATAGGGTAAAAAGCGGGAATGCGGTACTTAGGCTAATCTGTAATAGTTTAAAAGCTACTTGTGTTTGTATGAAAAAGCAAGCATGTATCTCACCCCAAGGGTTACAAAATAATCGTAAAACGAGCAAAAAGTGGGGATATGAAACTCACCTCAAGCAAAATCGTACAACCTAGAAATACGATCAAGTATATAATAGCATAAACCCTAACCGCGACCTAAATTAATATAAGTACGCTTTAGGTTTAGGATATGGTATGAAACTAATGCATATGAGTTTTTATAAAAAATTTGCCACCCTTACATGATTGTGTATAAGTTTTATAAGTCAAAATATGATTTACGCAAAAGTTCTATAATTTATTTTAAAGTTTCAACACTTTTGTAAAACGATTTTTACCCAACTTCGGAATGTCATAACTCACTCGTTTCTTATCCTTTTGGCCTAATTCCACATTCTGTGTTTAGTATCCCATATGGGCTACAAAAAGTCCAACTACCATGTTACTTGAATCGGAGCCCAAGACACCTAAAAACAGTCCCAAAGTAACGAGGTCAGGCCAATTTTGAATTTCAGTGCTGTTAAAGTAAGTTACGAATGACTTTTACCCATTTTTATTTGGTCATAAATTTTGCGTTATTTGTCCGTTTCTAATGGTTCAACTTGCTACGTTTAAGTTGCTATGTTGGCTAGATATTACTCAACTCTCACTGTCCAAGAATCGAAGCCTAAATACTCAAAAGTAGGTCTCAAAACGTGCACTCAGCCATATTTTACCTTCAATACCCGGTTTTGTTTTACAAACTAAAAATTAGGGGTGACAATTTTTGACACGACATGATAAATGACACGAACCCGACACAAAGTTAAACATGTTTGGGTTGAGGGTAAACAAGTTTGGGTAAAAAACAGTATAACCCGTTTAATAATCGGGTCATGTTTGGGTTTAATAAGTATTAAACAGGTCAACACGTGAACCCCTTTAAGTATATATAAGCCTCTCAAAATAAAATTTATAACTTGAACTTTCTGTTAGATTTAAATTAAATATATTTTGTTATGTAGTTAATATGAGTGAATTACGATTGTAACTCATATACCATTAAAATTTTCGTATAGTTATGTGTATGTTATGTTTATAGTTTTTTAGATCCTTATATCGTTTTTTATAACAGTTTTGCATTTAAATTAGTTAAATCGACAAACCACCAACCTTATCCAACGCTTGACCTATTTACTTAAACAGGTTAAACGAGTCATAAACGGGTTACACGTGTTATGCTTGTCGGGTTTGGGTTAGGGTTGAGTTTCTTGATACGATTAATAAATGATCGTGTTTGGGTAGAGGTCATAATAACCCGCGAACCCAAACACGACTTGATTGCCACCCCTACTAAAAATATAAGAACACATTCATGAGTTACAATTTTTGAGTATGATACACATAAGATAATATATTTAAGTGTGGTAAAAGAAAATTTAATAAAAAAAGTACTTTTTAAGTGAAAAAAACGAGCTCTAAAGTTGACGTTTTATTGTAACTTTTTTTAAACTTCAAATGATATTTTTATACAACACTTTGGTGACATACAATGATGGAAGAATGATAAATATGAGTGAAATGAGATAATAATATAAGTCTGAAAAACATGAGGTTTTTAGTTACTTAGAAGAGATGATGAAAAGTGGATGAAACAAATGAACTAGTCTAAACCAACTATCTAATGAACACCAAATATCAACACCCAACCACTAGCTTATCAATCTTTTACCTGTTGGCATATAGCCCATAAGAGGCCCATGACTCATTTAGCTATTAGTATTAGAGTTTTATCCTACTTTTTTCTTATAAATAGTGTTTGTACTCTTTTAGATGATTATCAAATCAAGTAATACAAGTTATTCAGTTTTGGTTCGTTAGTTTCTACATGATATCAAGAGCCGTGTTAAAGTTCGCTTGTTTGCACCTTGTTGATTGTCTGAAGTTGTGCGATTTTTGAGTACTACGAGTTTGCCGTTTCGTTGGACTGGTTAATGATAAAATGAAATTTCTTTCTTTGTTTTGATTGGATCATATAAAAAAGTTAGTGGGACAATGGGAAACTATTGAATTTGTTTCGTATACCAGACATGAGCATGATGTATTTTTTTATATTTAATCCAACCTATTGGAGCATTGATTTTCAATTGTTTTTATAGATCTCAAATGACGGGATATGTTAAATATGTTTGGATTATACACATATTTGTAACACCCTCAAATTGGGTCGCAGCGGAATAAGGATCCGGGATTGTTACTTCATAGATCAATAGCAAAAGATATGAGAGAACGACCTATAAATGAGTCGTTTAAAAATGATACATTGGATTTAATGAAATTATTTGTTACAAAAGCTCACAGCTTAACTTGTTCATCCTTGAAAATGTAAAGATTTAACTACATAACAAATATTCCCCAAAATGTAATGCAAGTAAATCTTTATGCAGTATGACTCCTAAAATAATGACCTCCAATGTATCCTTGCACTTGCACCTTATTGACCTAAGAAAAACATGCTTTAAAACGTCAACATAAAGTTGGTGAATTCACAGATTTAAGTAATGTATAAAGTAAGACCGCAAGATTTCAAGTGCGCAATAATGTAACACATACAATATCACAAAATATAATTACGTTTCCCTAAGCTCATGACACTGAAGCTCGACATGTATGAAGTGCAATATAAATTGCCAACATTGTCCGTGTGGATGTTCAACCCGTAACATCCCAAATCCGACATGGTATACGTCCGTTAGTTCGGTACCGCCAAAACTAGTGAGCGCTACTCACCCGAACAGGGTTGTCAATCCCAAATAGATCTATTTATAACACTCGCGCTTACACCAAGTAATTGACAGTTCATGATAAATGGCTCAGTGGGTTATCGCTACTTAGGCAAACCCGTAATCTTGTTTAAAAGTGTACTTGCGTCCAATATATAAAACAATGCATGTTTTTCACCTCAAAAGTTGTAAATCATTTTAATTGTATAAAATGAGGCTATGAACTCACATCAAGTAATGATAACGGATAGTAAGATAGTGACACAAAAAACGATGCAAGAGACTTTATTCACAAGATAGTAAAAATAATACATATTTACTAAACAGGCAATATAAAATCAAGTATATGCAATTTCGTCCCTAGTATGTGCTTCAGTTTTATTAAATAATGACGTTTGGGAAAAATGTAATTTTCATATTAAGTTGTCAACTTTATCGGGTCAATACTTTCTAAATATAAACATGTAATTTACGATATCAAACTTTTTGTAAACTAGGTCACGGGTACTTTAAAAAGATAGTTCGGGTCGACTCCCGGTTTGGTCTCTAAATGTGTCAAATAATTAAATGAAGTAGTGACGTATAACTAATTAAAAGAGAAAAACTATTTAAGTTTTATGTCTAAGAATGTGTGATAAACTCAAAGTTTTATAATTTAATTATGAATTCGTTAGTTAACGATAACGCAATCTAAAAATACATTTATAATCTCCGACCGGTCTTCTACAACTTTCGTTAATTAAGTTTTAAGTTTCGACGTCGTTCAACGGGTCAAAAACGTGTGAAAAGTGAGAGCACTCGCGATTGTTTAAAGTAGAAAATAAAACTTTGCACTCCATGTGTTTGACAAAAATGCCAACACCCGCGACTAAACAGCCATCTTTAAACGCGATTTGTGAGCTCATTTCTAGACGAAATGGGTTGATCCTTCTTTCTATTTAAAGGTGGTATATCAAGCTTCAAATAACAGCTCTTGGTTCGTTTTAATATTAGGTACAAATGTCGCAATAACCCGTGAAAGATGCCTCGTCGGGCTGTTTTAAAACAAGTGTAAAATGGCAGTGTTTCGTGGAGTTTTAGGACCTTCTAACTCCGTTGTTACTTGACGAAAACTAGTGATTCAAAGGGCAAAACGAATTACTACATGTCCTATTTAAGAAATAAACAAAGTTCAATTTTTATACTCAACTTCTAGGGGTCGAATAGTATACTCAAAGCTACCCGTGTGAGCTGCATTTTTATAGGCTTAGCATACATGTTTTCTTTTTACTCCAACTAGTAAGCCCAAGTTACAATTTCTGTTTTTAGAAGCCCACTACCCACGCATAACCATGACCCAATTTTATTAGTTACTTAACAATTATAAGGTGCTTTACTGTTTCATTAAAACAGAAGACAAAAAAAAATATGTTTTTGCTTTTAACAGGTTTCAAGCACACAACTATGGATACAAGAATGCATACCATAGATAAATAACAAGGAGTGATTTGCTCATAGAAACGTAGGGACGAACAATGTAAAGAACTCGACACAAAGAGGATAATGAAAACTCTAATCCCTATACCTGTTGGGATTAAAAGTCTTGATGCTGTTTGAATTACTACTGCTCATGTTTGTGTTAATGCTGCTCAGCTGAAGTTAGTGCTGCTCATGAACTTCAAAGAAAATATGCTAAGTGTTTACTACTGGTAGTACACAGTTACTACTGCTAGTAAATATTAGTATTGCTAGTGAAAATATTCTAAGTAGTTACTACTGCTAGTACAAAGTTACTACTACTCAAGGTTAAGACTGCTCAGAGATAAGTTAATGCTGCTAAGGTTAATAAGTTAGTACTGTTTGGTGTTAGTACTGCTTATATGATATGTATTAAGTTATTTGTTTATAGAAAAGATTATGGATACTTAGGAAAGTATTGTAAGCCGACTAGGGCTCCTTGGTGTATAAAAGGAGGTCCTAGGGCATAGAGTTTGATATAGTTTTTCATATATCTTTTTATATTCTTAGCTTCAAGGTCTTTGTAACCCTAATACTTTGAGAGTATTCGTATTATTATCATTAATAAAATTTGAGCTTGTTTGTTGAATTATATGTTCATTGAATTACTGTTTCATTGATAATTCTTCTTAATATTAAAGATTAGATTCCGCATAATCTTTAATACATTCAAACATAGTTTCTACTATAGTTGTGTTAGATTTATCTAATATAACTAAACCTTAAACAAGCTTAAGGAATTTGATCTATTGAAGTGGGATCAACAAGTGGTATCAGAGCTTGTAGAGAAACATTGAATAAGAAGAACCTGTTTTTGCTAAAAGATATGGATGAAGATTCTGCACACATGGTGGCTGCATCCAAAGTTCCCATGCTCAAACCTGGTGAGTATGAGATATGGAGGATGAGGATTGAACAATATATCCAGATGATAGACTATGCACTATGGGAAGTCATAGAGAATGGTGCAACCTTGCCAAAAACAACAACTATGGAAGGTGTTGTAACATAGATGCCTATTACAACTGTTGAAGAAAAGGCTCAGAGAAGATTAGAGGTGAAAGCTAGAAGCACTTTAATGATGGGCATTCCTAATGAACATCAGTTAAAGTTTAACTCTATAAAGGATGCTAAGAAGTTGCTGGAAGCTGTTGAAAAGATATTTTGTGGGAATGAAGCTACAAAAAAGACTCAAAGGAATCTCTTAAAGCAGCAATATGAAAACTTCACTGCTTCAAGCTCAGAGATGATTGATCAAACTTTTGATAGGCTTCAAAATCTTGTGAGTCAGTTGGAGCTTTTGGGTGAAAAGATTTCATAAAAAGATGTTAATCAAAAGGTATTAAGAAGTTTGTCACCTGAGTGGAACACACATGCTGTTGTATGGAGGAATAAAGCTGATTTGGATACAATGAGCATGGATGATCTCTACAACAACCTCAAGGTGTATGAACCAGAAGTTAAAGGGATGTCTAGCTCAAGTTCAAGTACACAGAACATGGCTTTTGTGTCCTCTTTAAATAACAACACTAGCAGCACTAATGAAGCAGTTAATACTGCGCATAGAGTTTCTACTGCTAGCACTCAAGTTAATGCTTCTAACTCTACAAATATTGATAACTTGAGTGATGCTGTTATTTGTTCATTCTTTGCTAGTCAACCAAATAGTCCTCAACTTGTACATGAGGACTTGCAACAAATCCATCCAGATGACATGGAAGAGATGGATTTGAGATGGCAAATGGCCATGTTGACTATGAGGGCTAGAAGGTTTTTGAAGAATACAGGAAGGAAGCGTATTGTTAATGGAAATGAGACTATTGGTTTTGATAAGTCCAAAGTAGAGTGCTACAACTGCCACAAGAGGGGACATTTTGCTAGGGAGTGCAAAGCTCCAAGAAATAAGGGCAACAAGAACAAGAAAAGCTCAAGAAGGAGTGTGCATGTGGAAACATCTACTTCCACAGCTTTGGTGTTGTGTGATGGTCTTGGTGGATATGACTGGAGTGATCAGGCAAAGGAAGGGCCTAATTATGCACTTATGGCTTTCTCAACTTTAAGTCTTGACTCAGAGGTATCCAATGATTCTATTTGTTTAAAATCTTGTTTGGAAATTGTTGAACTTCTTAAATCTCAAAATGATCAACTATTAAAAGATTTAAAGAAATCTGAGTTAATGGTTCTAGGTTATAAGACAGGTTTAAAGTCTGTGGAAGAAAAACTTAAAGTTTATAAAGCAAATGAGTCTATTTATTCACAAGATATTAAGGGCTTAAAATTTGAAATTCACATAGGAGAAATAACTATTAGAGAGCTTAGGAAGAAGCTTAAAACAATTCAAAAAGAAAAAGATGGCATTCAACTTATTATAGATAAATTTGAACATCCATCTAAAAGTTTAAACAAGCTCATAGAGTGTCAGATAGTTGACAATTGCAAGAAAGGTTTAGGCTATGAAAATTATAATGCAGTTCCACCTCCCTACACAGGAAATTTCATGCCTCCAACACCTGACTTGTCTTTTACTGGTTTAGATAAGTTTGTTAATGAGCCTGTAGTTGAGAACTGTAAAGCTATGTCTAGTAAAGAAGAGCCTAAGGTAGTTAGGAAGAATGATGATGCGCCAATTATTAAAGAATGAGTGTTAGATGATGAGGAAGAGGATGTGTCTCAGCATAAAACTAAAAAGAAAACAATTAGGCTTAGTATTGTTAAGAAAGAGTTTGTCAAATCTAAACAACAAAAAAACTGCTAGGAAAACTGTTAAACAAATTAAGCAACATAGGCAAAACACTCACAGTCCAAGAGGCAATCAAAGAAATTAGAACAATATGATGTCTTAAAAACTAGGAAGCAATTTTGAGATGTTTAATAAGGCCTGTTATGTGTGTGGAAGCTTTGATCATTTGCAAGTTGATTGCAATTACCATCAAAAACAGTTTCAAAATCAAAGGATGGTAAAACTTGTTTGAAACAATTCTCAAAGGGTGAATCATTAAAACTTTGCTAAAAAGACTCACCCCTGTGCTAAAAAGAACCACTAGATCCAGTTGAATGATAGGTCGCATACAAAAGCGCGTAAACAAGTATAAATTGATAAACATAAACAAGCACTCAACGATAATCAAGAAATCAAGATAAACAATACCAAAACATTCAGATCTTCATAATAATGGCTAATACCCGAAGGTATTAGCCTTCAAACGTCATAATAAATACAAGAGTAATTATTTAGCCAAGGTAAACTAACCGAGTTAACGAATGATACCAAAAACTAAACGATTACTAAAGTATATGGAATTACGCGTTGTCTTTTATGAAATTGAATACGTTGCTCGACCTCTTTTGCTCTTTTTCTCCTTTGAAAATCGACTTTTGTGGTTTAGGTATCGAGAATATGATTTAGCATACTTAAAACTCGTTTTTGAGTTTTGTATTAATAGGGTCTGGAAGTCAGTTGGATACAGCGTATCTAAGAGTTGGATACGGCGTATTGGGGATTTCTTAGAGTAGGGACCACGCTTGATATCTTCCAGAATATTATATTGATTCCATATCTTGAATATGGCGTATTGAGTCCTCTAGATACAGTGTGTTGATCTTTATTCATGAGTGGTCTTTGGTGAGTGCAGGCACGGATACGCCGTATCTTCCTTGATGGATACGGCGTATTGGTCTTTAGAATATTAATCTTCAAAATATCTTCATTTAAGCTCCAAAATGCGCGCCTTTTGCTAACTTTTACCAATTACTCCATAATTACTGCAATTCTCAAATATAAACGATTAAGTAACAATTCTTTGCAATAACTATAAAAAATGAGTTAATAACATGGGATAGATGATGCTATAAAATAGACGTTATTTTATGTCATCACAGCCACGTGGCACCACGTGTCAGCTGACGTGGCAGATGAGATATTAAAAACCCCCTTTGCCCATCTCGAACCCGAGACCTCTTGGTTGGGGTTGAAGGGTGCTACCAGCTGCCCTGGAGCATACCTTCAAAATATTGTGGAACTATTATTCTTTTAAGGGCATTTTAACATGAACCGGTTTTTATTAATAAAAAGGGTCAAATAGATATTGACCGGTTCATATAAAAAGATTTAGGAAGGTTCAAAAGGTGAGGAAGGTACTGATGGACTCGTAATTTCGTGCTCTTTCCAAAGGAGTGTTCGAGGAATATTTCCGACCTCGTTTGAATCTCAAAAAACGTGAAAACGTCGTCAAAACTCATCCGAAAATTATCGTTTTTTGCTTTATTTTCAATCCCTTGTACCTGTAAGACATAATAACACATACCAAACATATTTTCAATATAATTTCACATATTTTATGGTTATTAGTCCTTATTAGTGTATTTTTGGGGTAAAAACAATGTGTGTTTAAGCAGCTCATCTGCATCAATTGGTCATTGCAAAGCAATTTTTTCCGACAACGATGCACCAAGTGATGAAACCTCTTCTAATGAAACTAACGAACTCTAATGAGAATCTTTTTTTTTTGATGATAATGTGCAGGTTTCTAAAAAGAAGGATGAAGGGCCATCAGGAGTCTTTCCATTCTAACTACCTCTGAAAAAATTGAGTCCGGGAAGTTTCACTCTTCCCTACACTATTGGTAGCCTGAATATGTATGCTTTGACAGACTTAGGTGCTAGTGTTAATATCATGCCATACACGATATTTAAAAGTTTAAAACTTTCTAACCTTAAGGAAATAAGCATCTTAGTTGAAATGGCATATATGTCTAAAAGGCACCTATGGGAATAGTAGAAAATGTTCTTGTTAAAATTGAAAAGTTTATGTTCCCATCTAATTTTGTAGTCATTAATATGTTAGGAGATCCTAATGAGACTATGATATTAGGTAGACCATTCTTAGCAACTATTCATGCTAGAATAAATGTTTTCCATAGGGAAATCTCGTTAGGAATAGGGGAAGATAGGATTATGTTTGACATAAATGTACATGTACATCACCCTACCGTCCATGTAGAGAAGGTTTACATGGCTAATTCTATCCAAGAGGAAGAGTCATTTAATCCTCTTGAAATAAGTGATTATTTGTTCTCATATGATTCCCCCTTGTGTTTGAAATTCAAAAAATATAACCACCTGTGTGATGATAATGAAAGCAACAAGGATACCTTTATTTGTGATGATGATATGCAAGAACAAAACACAGGAAGAAGGGGTAAGACAAAGATGGTTGAACCTAGAAAAGTAACCTTGTGATTGCATTCTTGTAAGCCAATTCGGATAATGAGTAACGACACATGTAAAATTTAGCCTACATGTGACCATAATTTGAAAGAGTGCAACGGAGGAGATTCATGTAACATTTCTCAATTTCAGGTCATTTTACGACTCTTATTATTCGTCACTATTTATTTTAGTCTGATACGCGTTTACTTTTAATGTTTACTTTTAAGCTAAGTCGCGTAGACTAGAAATAATCAATTAATGTAAACGGTCATCAAAGAAATTAAGGTTTACATCAACCAAGTAATATATAATTATTAAGAAGATAATTATTAACTTTGCGTGTTTTATTTTTATTGGTCACGTAAAAGGGTTACGTTTCGCAATAAAATACATTCGGACGCACCCCGGAAATACCTAGACTTACCTAGACTCAAACCAATACCCACTTTTAAAACCTTAACACAAAAATTTAATGAATTTTGTATACATAACCCACTAGGGGCCGGTTAGGGGTCTAAAACAATTAGGAAATCTTCCTAATGATCTCCAAAGTACTAGTACATCTCTTGGCTAATTAATACTTGTCTTAATGGTCCCTTAGCTAACAATTACACAATAGGTAATAACCCATTGTCTTTGTTCTTATCTATGCCGCGGTTAAACACACACACACACAAATTATAGGATTTTCAATATCTTAGCAAATCTTGTACCAAAATCCTCTAATTAAAACTTGTAC